>LJPH01000858.1:237434-494668 GCA_001430925.1 Byssoonygena ceratinophila
CGGCAGCCATAGAGCGCGCTACGTATACTCCATCTGAGTAATACCCGGCCGGCATGGCTCGTTCGGCGACCACTCGGGTCTGGTTTTCTTTACCGTCATCTATATCGTTTCCATCCGCTAATCGCTCCTGTCCGATAAAAATGGCCGGGAGGGTTCTAGCTTCCGATCTATATTATCCAAATCGCGCCCGCAGAGCAGGGTTACGGAGCATCAGAATCAGTCATCCATGTTTTTCCGTATGCTAGAAGGGAAACCAAAGAAGGCACAAAAGAAACTTAGCCAATGGGCAGAGCAAAACATATGAAGATAAATGAGGCGCAACTCACCTGACCATTCGCAAATACTGAATCCCATCTTCCGGAGGGCCGTAAGGTAGTTCATCGTATTCATTATCATCTAGGCCCGGAAACGCGTGCTTTTGACCGAAAACCGGGTCGTTGCGTGGGTACTTGTGGGAGGTTTTGTGATATTGCGATGGCGAGCTTGCGGCGTCTTCTTCCAGCTCCTCCGCCCCTGAAACACGGGATTTCTTGTTGTTAGGAGAATTGCTGGGTATTGAAGTCGGAGACTTGCGCTTCATGGACATATTGGCAATATCTTGCAATGTATGAGATGCACGGAGTAGTTAACTGAAATGATATCACAATGAAGGAACCGAAGAGCTTGAGCTACAACGCCAAGAGATTTCTCCTGGAAAGTTCGCGTTTTCGCGTGTTTTCGAGTGTTTCTTGCACTGTTTGTGATTCTACATCGGCAAAATAGTTATAATCAGTTAATTTCATTCTTGTTATTCTATCCATTATCTTTCATATCCCTGTGTTTATTTACGGCCGCAGTCTTTGAGGATCGCGAGGGAACAACGTTGCCAACCGGATGTTAGGCAACCCGAGGAAGAACATTACAATACGATTCAACCCAAGACCTCCACCGGCATGGGGAGGACATCCCTGGCGGAAAGCGTTTAGGTAGTCCTCGAATCCATCAGCTGCGGGATCAAGACCACGCGCTCTCATAGCAGCCTCAAGTTCCTCGACCTCATTGACACGTTGCGCGCCAGACATGATTTCCTCGCCTCTCATGAAGAAATCATATGAGTTGGAAAAGGTAGGGTCTTCAGGGCATGCTTTGGTGTAAAATGGGCGCACAGCACTTGGAAATTTGTCAAGAACGTAAAAGTCGGTATCATACTTCTCACGAATGATGCGACCGAGCTGCTTCTCCATGGCCGTGGTGAGATCGTTTTCGAATCTCTCCTGCTCGGACACGTCGACGCCTGCTTCTTTCAACATGGCAATGCCTTCCATATATTTCAGTCGAAGCGCTTTGCCATCCTTGGGCAAACGGAAGTCGCCGGCTTTCGGGTACGATTTCTGGATGACCTCGATTTGAGCTTTATGACGCGTTTGCAGTTTTGTGAGGATGAACACCAAAAGTTCTTCTGCGAAAGATAGGACCTCGTGATAATGGCGCTGGAATGTTCGCTCAAAATCGAGACCAATGAACTGATACGAATTAGATCAACAGCGATAAAAGTGCTAAACCAGAACCAACTTACCTCGGTCAAATGTCTGTGAGTATTGCTTTCCTCAGCTCTGAACACAGGGCCAATCTCGAACACGCTCGCCATATCGCCAGCAATACACATCTGTTTGCCTAGCTGGGGACTCTGGGAAAGATAGGCTTTTCTCTTGAAGTAACCCAATTCGAAAACATCGGAACCGCCTTCAGTCGCTGTACCAGAGAGCTTCGAAGTGAAAATCCACCTTGCGCCACTTTTCAACATGAATTCCGCGAACGCTTGGGTAGCCCCGCTGGAAATCCAGGTGATAGCCTGACTTGTTTCGGTCTGGAGGTCCAAAATCCGGTTATCAAGACGGGTCTTGAGCGTTACAATCGGCGCGCCTTCAGAGTCCACCTGTCCTTCTTCGTTGGATTCCGGAGGGGGTCTCTCTGCGTCCTTGACCTGCATAGGAAGCTGTTGGGCAGCTTGCGCAATCATGTAGATTTTCGTAATATGCAACTCCATGTTACTGT
The DNA here is from genome assembly GCA_001430925.1 of Byssoonygena ceratinophila. NCBI lineage: Eukaryota > Fungi > Ascomycota > Eurotiomycetes > Onygenales > Onygenaceae > Byssoonygena > Byssoonygena ceratinophila. The sequence goes on from LJPH01000858.1 coordinate 239,469, forward strand.
ATGTCGCCGAGTTCACCGGAATCTCTGGTTTCTTGACAATACCAGTAACCTGCACAATGGAATTGACATTTAACCCGCCCGTCCATTTCACCATTTGTTTCGAGAGAGGTTCCTGCGCAAAGATAACCGCCTGCACTTTTTTGCCTTGTTGCCTCAGCATCAGAAATGCGAGCTTTGCGCTCTGAACACGCGCATTGTCGACTCTCGCAACCACAGTTACTTCTTTCTCGTAAAGATCTTCGGAGGCAAACTGAGGGAAGTTCGTAATCTGGGGCAAATCGTCGGTTTCTGGCATCTTGCCATATCGGTCCTTCGCCGTGTCAGCAGCTTGGCTCGCCTGGGCTTGAGCGCTCTCTTGGGCGGCACGTTGAGCTGCCTTTTCAGCCTTTGCCTTGTCTTTGGCGGCCTTCTTCAATGCACTTTTGCTTGGTGCTGCTGATGCAGCAGGTTCCGAAGCCGCACTCCCATCGGGCTGTTGTGGTGGCTGCTCGGCGTCCTTTGTATGGTGGGGTATCGTGGACGAGGACTGCTCCATGACGAAAAGTTCAGGCGCCCGAATATCGCTCGCTAACGGAGAGGGACGTAATTGAGACTTCCGTTAGTATGTTGAAAGTGGTTGAGCAGAGTGACTGATACAGACGAGCACAAGAATGATTGAAAAGTATTCAGGACGAGCGATGAATCATACCCCACCATCGTCACCCCGCCGAGTTTTCCCAACCCTTAACTAGGCCCTAATCAGTATCCAGCATACTACAGCTAAAACCACAACTCTCAATATAGCTGTTAACATATAGATACGGCGTGGCTACATGGGTTAACCTGTGACGATGTGAATCAATCTGAAGTGCTCAAATTTCAATGCATATCATGCGGAACGCTAGAGTTCAGATTGTACTGTACATACATACATACATTTAAGAAACAGGCGCCTTGCGCAAAATGGGTATTGAAACTCCGAACCATTAGCATAGAAACTGCGAATCGGCCCTCTAATCCCGATCAAACGAGACTGGCCATTGCGATTGCTTCAGAGCCCACTGGACAGCATCATGGACTCCGTTCACAATGATCTTCGGCTGCCAGGCCGGTTTGGCGCCATTGTATACTCCCGTTCTCACCAGTATAGACGTCCACTCAGTTCCAGTAGCACTATTGAAAGAATTGGCTCCCCGGATATCTGATTCAGGATTGTCACCAATCATGTAAACGCTACGGAGGGAAACCAGGTCTGCTCCTTTGAAGGCGCTTTCTCTCTGCTCTATCAGGCGCTTCTCTGCGAACTCATAAGTAGACTGATGAGGTTTGCCGATTATTGTGCTCTGCAACTGCACTCCCAGAGCAGAGCCGCCGGTCAGAGCGGCCCAGACTCCGTGCAACGCCGCGGCGAATCCTCCTTGGCCCAGCCGTGGTAGGTGATACGCTGCGGCCCATAACAGGTCCGGATTGGAGAAGTACAGCTTGGGCTGTCCATCCTGCTGGTAGCCGCGGTTTGGCAAATCCTCTCGATTATTTTTGTCAGAGTAGGTCCCCGCGAGGCCTTTACGCGAGAGCAGCAAATCGACAATAACTTGGATATCCAACGCCCAATCTCTTGGGTCGTTGAAGACCAAGATAGCATCTATTTTCAAGTTTCCTGGAGATTCCCCGTTGATCGGTTTTGTAATAGGCCGGGCGAAACGTTCGTAGTAGTCCGTAAAGCCCGTTGAGAATGGCCAGATGGAAGGATGCGCCATGAAGATATCCGCGGGCGTCACTACAGACTTAAACCCGTACCTAGTCAATAAGTAAGAGAACTCCAACCATCATAAACGGATCGATAACCATACTGTGTAGCCACATGGCGACATTTGTCCTCCTCCCCACCGACAACCAGCACGCATTTGTTTTCCAATGGCTCTTGCTCCTTCTTACCCTCCACCAGCTCCGCAAAAGGCGTGTGGCTCTGGATAATGCGACTGGGATGAAGCTCAAGGCCCAATCGATCGTTCAACTGGCCTATCCTCTCGGATTCCGACATTCCGCCGCCATTTGTCAACAATATGAAAGGTATCCGTTGTTTCTCGAGAAGGGAAAGGACTTCGGCGGCACCGGGGAGGGGTCGCGAAGCTCGAAGAAGCACGCCATCTATGCTGGTAAAAAAATTAGAATATTACACGCACGCAGCTACCAAAACAGAGACTACCTTACTCAAATGCGAAAGCGAAATCCGGAATCTTCGACTTTGGTCCTGCGTCAACTTGGAAGCATCTCCGCAGGCTTGGACTTGTGAACGCGTTCAGACGGGTACGGTAGCAAACGCGAATCTGCTGGCCAAAGAAACGAGAAACAAAAGGCGTTGGCATTCTTCTGCCTGCTTGTGATAGACTCTATGGAAGCATTGTCCTAACAGGGCATTCCTTGGTATGAATGTGGAAGACACAGAGCAGAGGGCGTCTGTGTTGTGTTTTAAGTTCCAGAAGCGCCCCAAGCTCCAGGCACGGGCTCGGGGTTCAGGGCGCTTAGGGACACAACCGCGCGAACCTCAGCTCACTAAAAAGGCCTCTAATGAAGCCTAAATTAGAACCCAGAAGGTTTAAGCTCCAAGCGCTGTTTCGGCACGCCAAATCGCCAACGATGGAAATGCCATTCCTTGCTCGCAAAAACATACAGTACACTATTCTCATGATTTTCTTCATACTGTAAAGTCAATCTTATGGATACATCATATTAAGGGTATTTACAATATAATGATGACCCCTTTCTCATATTGGCTCGCTCGTCTCCAGTAACATGATCCAAATATTATCTGCAACCGCCTAAATATGAATCAAGCTCTTTCGTCGGACCAAACATCATATCCAAACGTATCCTTCATATTAACAAACCGGCAATGTCTTCCCTCAGCTACCCGGTTGACTGCCTCAAACTGTTCCTGTGTCAACTCAATCTCCCGGAAATTACTATCAATGCGTGCCGGGTTCGAACTCTTTGGCAGCACAACATAACCTCTCTTCAGTCCCCAGGCAATCAACACCTGAGCAAGTGTATGACCACCCTCTTTCGCAATAGCGTTGAGTGTCGGGTCCGTCGCAACCTTTTCACCCGTGCTGGGAACTTGGTTCTGAGAACCCAGTGGTGAGTAGGCCTCCGGCAGGATGTTCTGCGAGAGACAAAAGTCGACCAACTCGGTGTTTGGGAAAAACGGGTGAATCTCGATCTGGTTGACATGTGGCGGCACTTTGGCGAAGGAGAGGATTTGCTTGATGCCCGGAATGGTGAAGTTGGAAAGCCCAATGGCTCTAGCCTTCCTAGCATTGTAAATGGCTTCCATAGCACGCCACGTTGGCTCCGGATTGTTGGTCAACTCTTCCTTGATGATGTACTGTTTGTATTGAATCGAAATCATTTAGCGAATCGTTCAATTCACCCACTTCGGCGTCTTTTTACAACAGGCAAAATAAAACTGCAGGGTATCGCTTATGCACTAGAAATAGAAAAGAGGCTTCACACCTTGCCGTCAGGCCCAAGCTTGGGCATATTATTTTCATCCTTCTCAGCCGCCATCGGCCAGTGAATCAGGAACAAGTCAACATAATCCAGCTGCAAGTTCTGAAGCGAGTTCTCCAACGACCATTGCACCTCATCGAACTCATGTAGGTGATTCCACACCTTCGTCGTGACAAACAGATCCGATCGTTTGACACTCGGTTTCTCCCGTAGGAAATCCTTGATAGCCTGGCCAACCTCGTCTTCATTCCTGTAAAACCAGGCACAGTCAAGATGTCTGTATCCCGTCCTCAGAGCGTGCAGCACGGCTTTATATGTTTCACCTTTAGCACCCTCATTCGAGAACGTCCCGAACCCGAGACCGGGAATCGTGACCCCATTGCTAAGTTTGAAAGTGACATTGCGCGACATGCTGCTTTCTGACAAGAAACTGAAGCTGGTATAACGAGGACTTTTGCAACTCGATGAAGACTGATTGAAAAATTGTCTATTCAGACTGTTCCGTATGAGCTGTCGAGCTGTCGAGCAGCCAACCTAACTCTAAATAACGGATGGGCCACCAAGACAAAGGAGAACAGCAGCAAGCAGGGAAAAGCGTATCCGCCCATGGTCCCCATCGCTCCACTGAGCGGGTTTCATATTAGCCCTCACTTTGCTGTCGACAGTGATTCCGAGATTATCCCACTGCCAGTGCCGAGCGGAGCGATGACGCTGTTCCCAGGTTTTTGGGCAAACTCAATGAGCCGTAAATATCAGAGTTTTCACAAAACAAGCCACAATGCGGTTGTCTCATGGTTGAAGTGAAGTCATTTCGGATACACCACAAAGCAAAAGGGCGCTACAGGTTAGTTAGGGTTTAGGTAAGATCTCTTAGCCACCAAACTAGCCTAGACAAATGATCGACGGCCATTGTGCATCTTGGCCAGAGCTTAGATCAATCCGGAGTCTCCTCCCTTATCGTTATATGGCCTTTGATGTGCGAGCACGCTCATATTTGAAATCTTTGCGCTGAAATTCGTCACATCGAAGGCTGCCCAAATCCACCTGAACATATGTACTGTAGATGTTCTTCCGATCACACTCGCAGTCTCCGGCTTCATTGGTTCATCGTCGCTCCGACCCGGTGGAGCTGCCTCCGCCACCCGACGTCACAGTGATATGGACTTACAGCCATATCAAAGGAGAACTTCCGCCGATATTCAGCACAAACACGAACAGCATTTGAAAAGTTGTGGTAAATTAGTAAAAGTCTGCTTGTTTCACCGTTCCCACGCATCCGCCACGCCCCGAGGAAATGCCTCCCAATTCGCCTTGTCCGAGTTAGTAACAACCTTTGGATCCTGGAGACGACGATGATTATTAGGGCTTGGGAGTTGATAGGTGGAGCATCCTGTAGAAACAAAACCGCTTCCGTGTTCGTTCGGGAACTCTCAGTTGGTCAAGAAACTGGTATATAAACCACTGGGTGTCGCCTCCCGGGTTATTGTGCTTTCATCATTCCGGTGCCTTGTGTAACTTCTCCATTCTCTCTTTCAATTGTCTTTCCAATTCCTTTCTATAGAAACACCCCGTCGATTCAAGAAACCATGGCAAACATAAGAGATGCACATTTCCGGACTACGGATGGGGACTGGCATAGAAGAAGGGAGAGCAGTGTCCGGGGCGGGCAGATCAGCATCCCTTCAGACCCTCATTTCGAGGGGAATGCTATCGAAGTGCGAGCATTAAGGAGTTCGATCAGTGACGCTGGCGCCCTGATGCACAATCTAAGTTTAGCCCCATCGATGAGAGACCGGAGGGCTTCTCGAAACTCCTTTGGCATGGCATTGCCAATCCCCAAAACTGCACGTACGTCAAGACTTTCTTCGGTACATCGAGATGCCGTCAGCGCGAAGCGAGACATCCTGGCTTCCCAGATCCAGGATTTAGCAAAGGAGAAGGTGGAAGCTGCGAAAAACATGGCTTTCGCTTTTGATATCGACGGCGTCCTGGTCCATGGTAGTCGCCTGATCCCCGAAGCGGCTCGAGTCATGGACCTTCTGAATGGTGATAACGAGCTTGGAATCAAAATCCCGTATATCCTGCTCACGAACGGCGGTGGTAAGACCGAGCCAGCCCGAGTTGAAGAATTGTCCCGCATACTAGGGTCCCCCATCTCGACGGACCAATTTATCCAATCACACACTCCAATGCAGGCATTGTCCGAGTACTATGAAACGGTTCTTGTGGTTGGCGGTGACGGGTTCAAGATTCGACAAGTTGCCGAAGACTACGGCTTCAAAAATGTAGTCCTTCCAAAGGACATTCAGGCCTGGGATCCTTCCATATCGCCATGGAGTAAACTGCCCGAAGAGGAACGAAAACAAGCAAAAATCCAAGACTTCGAGAACATGAACTTTGAAGCAATCATGGTCTTTGCTGATTCACGAGACTACGCAACCGATATGCAAATCATCATGGACCTCCTCCTCAGCGAAAACGGCAGGCTGAAAACTAAGGCCAAAAACCCGCTGGATAACCAGCTACCCATCTATTTCTCGCAGGGCGACTTACTCATGCCGACTGAACATGGTGTCCCACGATTGACCCAAGGTCTGTTCCGCATCAGCATCGAAGCCATGTACAAGTCGTTGACCGGCGGAGACCTCGAGCGCGTTGTATACGGCAAGCCAGAGCTGGCTACGTATAAATTCGCAGACGAAGTGATGAAGCAATGGATGAAAGAGATTCACAACGAACACATCCTGCCAGAAAATATATACATGGTTGGCGACAATCCTCAGTCAGACATTGTTGGCGGTAACATGTACGGATGGAACACTTGTCTAGTGCGCACCGGTATATTCCAAGGCGGGGAGAACGACGAGGAGAACCCGGCAAACTTCGGTGTCTTCCCTAACGTCCTCGACGCAGTCCAGGCGGCCATCAAGAAGGAACTTGGAAAGGAGTTCAAACTTCAATGGAGCGACAAAATCAACCCTGTCCTACACCCAGAGGGAGTTTCGGCAGTCGAGTAAAGTCAGGCGAAGATGAATATCACCCTGTCTCAATAGTATCATTTTCATGTATTCTGCCTTGATGGCGATGGTTGTTCTTCTCCCCAAACCGAGCTGCAGTGCGGAGTGATTTGGTTAGAGAGAATTGTGTGTCAGACAGAGAGAGTTGGTTTAGAGTCTAGTTAAGCCCAATCAAGAATCAAATGTTGCCAATATTAAATGCGTGACTAAGCTGTCGTAAATTACGTAACTAATATATTAAGCTTTTATTATCTTATCAATCCATCTGAATACATCATGTTCCTTTTTGGTTCATCGCGGATGAGATCATGCGGAGGGCAACAAGAAACAGTCAGGAAGATTGTCACAAAGCTCAGAGGAATGGCTACACTTGAAGAGTCAGTTAGCTCTGAAACTTATCTGCCCACTGAAATCATCTGTCTTATCTTCTCTCATATTCAACAATTGCCTGAAGCAGATAAGATACTTTCTTCTTGCTGCTTGGTATGCCGCCAATGGTGCTCAGTTGCAACGCCTCTTCTATATCGGAGTCCTAGGATATCTCCTAGAAACTACATGACTTTCACAGCTGCTCTTATTCCTTCTGGGCCTCGCCGTTCCTATTTCAAGTGGGATCTGGGTCAACATGTGCGGCGGCTTAATCTGTCTGAACTGGTGCATCACAGCACAAATTCATTGACGGCAAAGCTCCTTCAGCGCGTCAGGCATAGCCTGGAAGTTTTCATCGCACCAGGGCTTTCTATTTCGTAAGTATTCTCCCTTCAATTGTTGGCGATCCCCTCCCTAGAGCTTTCCCTTTCACTAGTGATAGAGCTGACACAACCCAGGCGTCTCAACCTCGTGTCCATATCCAAATGCCACGAGCTACGAAGTTTGGATCTCTCAGTCGTCCTCACCGCACTCACTCTTGACGAGATCAAAAAGGCCACTAAGAATCTCCCTCACCTCAAAACGTTACGGCTACCCAGAGGAACGTCCCTCACACTCTCCGCAAACGAGATTCCGTGGCCTCCGAATCTTACAAGTCTCCAACTCGGTGGCGATAACCCAGCTGATATTGACCATTTCGCCGAGCTATTCTCCTGGCCTGAAAGACTGACCAGCCTGACTCTACATAACTTCAAACAACTCTCGGTTGCATCAGTCCCCGCCATCTTCGGCAGCCCGCAACTCCAACGAACCCTCCGCCGCCTCAGAATCACGACCTACAACACCTGGGTGCATTTTCGATTCGCAGCCGACCTCGTGCATTTCATCCCCAATATCAAATTCCTCAGCCTGCCCGGCTCCAACGTCAATTCGACGGTTATACCAGAAATGGAAACCTTGAATGTGAAGCTGGACCTCGAAGTCCTAGAACTGGCACCGTCATTGGTGGCCTGGGTCTTTCCGCTCAATGCATTCAAAAGAGCCCTAGGGACCTCTCTCGGGAAGCTTCGGTATCTACGCATCCATGAGTCGCATTATGATTCGGTGACATACGACAACTGCGAAATCGAAATCGACGAGGCCCTGGCGGAAAATGCTAAACGGGCGGGATACGACAAAGACAAACTGGAAAGTGGCGAGATATTGACCGGGTGTTACGTATTCTCTTGAATCCAGCAGATTATACCCAAGAAAGGCATAACCAAAGCGTCATAGCATCAGCGAGGATACGCTGCAAATGCAGACGACGAAGGAATGGGCGAACGGAATTTTTCTACACCTGAGTATGTGACAACCTTAAGGGCATTTTTCCATGTACCTCCGACTGACAAGAATCTGGAATAAAAGAAGTAAAAGAGAGAAGAAGAGTGGAAAAAATATCCATGAAAGAAAAAAAAAGGTTCTAGCGAAAAGAATCTTGGAAGTATCTTCCCAGGAATGAATCAGACATGGAACGTCAGCCCACCTGGAGAAATTTTCACCAGACATGGAATGCCGAACTGCTTCCAAACATTACCGGAGGTAATAGTAAGGAAAAATGAAGTTGCTACAGCCACAGCCGGTCACCTGGATTAGTAGAGTAGATAGAGAAAAGCACACATTCATTGGAAAAACGCTAGAATTTACGCAACAGACCCAACAACAAGGGGAGATACGCCTTCTTCCTCGGATCGCACTGTCACTTTGGTAGTCACACCAGTTTTCGCAGTATAAGCCAAGCGAACTAATGCAGCGACCTTTCCACCTGTTACAGAGTTACCGTATAGTTTCAGTGTATGGGTGCTATTGTTTAGGACGATCTCGCAGCCCTCAAGGGGCTGCAAAGACAGAGCAGCGACTAATTGTTCGGTGGCATCTTATCCTAAGTCAGTAACCACAAACAAAACTAGGGGGCGTGATGTGGCGAACATACCTTGGATGTTCTTCATATTGGAAAGCTGCAAAGTCTCGCTAGATTCTTCGCCGTTGGTAGCAAGTTCGTCCCATATGCTGTCGAAACTGCCTGAAAATGCGGGAATAATATAATCGCTGCCCACGAGCTCTAGATCTTCCACCTGGTATTCGTCTTCGTAACCCGTTTCCTCGGGCTCTCCAGTCGTTGGATCGATCTCCTTACTCGTGAACTTCAACACATTGGTAAAGGAGGTAACAGGGAAGCCAGCTTCATCGTCAATTTTCTTAAAAGCGACGTACACAATTCCCGGGTCGTTTGTCGCGAGCTTCGTAGCGGGAACGGTGAAGTCTTCCTCAAGCACTTCCTCGTCCTCTGAAGGAGTGGCGACGATGGATACATCCTCAAGCACCGTATCTGGTAAGGTATTTTTGATGTCGTACTGCAAAACAACATGTTCCTTGAAAATATGTTTGATGGCGGTGACAACATATTCTGTTTCCCTCTCAGTAAGTTCCACGGGAGCTGAGGATTTGAGAAGTGCTCCATAAGCTTTAAGTTCGGGGATTTGCATAAGCTGCTCAGAGTATCTCTCTGTTGCGGCTGCGGCAGCACTTGCACTGTCAGCTGCCCCATTTTGTTTGGCACGATCTGCGCCAGCTGATGGAGCTTTAATCGTTGGGGTGGCAGAGGTTAGTTTCTTCGTTCTCTCTTCTGCTAATGCTTGCTCATGAGACACAACTGGGACCTTGGACATGTTGAAAGCGGCTGAGAATGTAGCTTTGTCCGTAGCAGTCACGTACATCACGAGTTGGTGCTCGAACGTGGCCAATGCAAACATATTTTCTGAGAACGATTAGTATTGAATAGAAAGCAGAGGGTAACGTAAAGAGTTCATACCATTTTTGATAAACCGCTCCGCCATATCGTCCTCGGCTTCTATCAACCTCAAGTTGAGGGCAGCACGGTCACGCACTTCATCATCTACGTCATCCAAGCACCGTCTGAGAAGAACAGTAACGCTCCGCTTCAATTCGGGATCCTTCTGGCCAACACCGAACTTGGCGAGAGCTGTTACAGCAGCTGCCCGAACAGTGGCATTCTCGAGCACAACTCTGTTGTAGATGTAACGAATATACTTGGTAGGATTTGATGTTTTAGGGCCTTCGGTTCCCAGCAAATGTAGAACTCGCACTGCCAATTTGACGAATTCGCAGTCTTCAATGAACTCGCAAAGATGTGACAGAGCTACGCAGTCGTCAGTAATGGCTCACTATAACGTTTCCAAATGCGACATACCTTCTTCTTTACTGCCTGGGACAAATTTGATAAGATCAAACATGCTTTCTACCACGCTTCTCTTAAAATCGTAACCCCCCTCGTCTCTGAGAATTCCGCTGAGGAAGGTAAGCATGCCGGCTTGCTTGCTGGGGAACTTCAAACAAAGAGTTCGAATTGCTTCGACAACTGTGATTTTAAATTCGTCCGTAATATCGGCCATGAAGCCGGATATTTGAGCCATCAGGCGATCAACGCTAGCTTCGTTACCAGTTTTAAGGAGTGTGGTGATGGCAAATGTCGCGATGGATCTATTAGGATTCGAAATCAAGGACTCAAGGTCTTGATTACAAGAGTTCACAATGTGTGGTTTGAACGAAGCGAAGCTGTGGAGAATTCGAATGGCTGCAAATCTGCTGGCGGTCCGAGGCGACGATAGGTAGAGCTGCAGAATATGGACGGCTTGGGTTGCTTCTGCATCTGTAACGTCTCTCATGTCACACATTGCCCTCGCGGCTTCGAAATTGACCATTTCATGCTTATGCTTTAACCAGCCTTCCAGCATTTGCATCATCGGTTTTCTCAGGCTTGAATCGTCTTCAGCCAGTTTTGCCGCCAACCTGACTAACAAAACGAGGGCCGCTGGGGCCTTGACTGCCCCAGGAGTACCATATTGCTGAACCATTTTCACCAGAGCCATTTTGTCATGCGCCCGCATATTGTACAACAATCCAATCGCATGGTACTGGGACATGTTGCTGCTTTGCAACATAGCCGGAGAATGGTGACTATTGCCTGAGAATCCTAGGAATCCTGACGACTGTTTTCCACCCGCGGCCGCTTCCTGAGTCTCACTCTGCCATCTTCTCACGACGTCCTTGGCAATGGGAAGCAAATGATATGCGGATACGAGGGCCGCGGAAGATACCGAAGGGTTTTTATCGACAATGGCAGTCTTTATAAGTCGTTCGATGCTTTGGACGGTCGTAGCCTGGAAACGTCAGCCTGTAAATCCACCAAGCATATAAGAAAGTGGTCAGCCTACGTCTATAATACGGCAGAGAGCGCGGATGGCATTGGCTCTGTAAAGGACATCACTCCCCACTGTCGTATCCTTCATGATTATAGAGGTTGACATTATCACATCTTGAGCAGTATGCGCCAATTCCTTCAGTATCAGATATACCATCTGCCGCAGGGACGGATCCTTGTTTTGGAACAATTTCGAGATCCCGAAGAACAGCGTCGTCGCTTCATCGGTCTGAACCTTCTCTCCCGTAAAAAGCAAGACCGCAATTTTCGTCAATAGCGTCCGGCACTTTCGGGGGGATATCGGAGAGGAATTAAATAATCGTGCTGTTCCGCTGTGTTATCAGCAATGGTGCTCCTTGTAGTTTCCGCGGAAGGCGGTGTAAACTACCATCTTGAAATACCGTGGTCCTGTCCAGCTTCATCATCGTTTGGTCCGCATCCTCATCCTTCTTAATGTAACTCATGGTGCTAATCTTCAAAGAACGGCGGGTGTAATCTGGGGGTGAGGGCCAACTTTGACACCACCGAGGTCAATGACGCCACGGATTGAAACAGGGTGACTGCGAGAGCTTGTGCCAGCGGCTAATTCACATTCATTGTCTAATGAACAAATGCTATACCGGTCAATGAATTGGCTCAAGGAAGGAAAAGCGAGCACTGATGTTTTTTCGAGTGGGCTAAGGTCAGTGCTGTTTCTCGATGGGTTGAGATACACGTTGCCTTCACCCTTGATCGTTCAAGTGTGTGGAACCACAAGCCACCCTGTGGCTGAGCAAACAGTGCAAACACACATCATCCCCCCCAAAATGACATACCTCATCGTCCTCAAGTCCATATAGTTCTGCCTGTTCACAACGTATGTACTTTGAGTGACTCGATTCGATTTCTGACAAGATGGATATGCCAGTGAATGTTCCTATTGATGACCCTAATGCTGACACTGAATGGTATTGCCCCAACCCCCAGAAGCAGATTAGAATGGCTGTCCCTGACTACTACTCCCAGGAATGATATACTCCGCAAACATGGAGTTATACCTGAGAAGCCACCGTCGCCCACACCCATTATAGAAGAAGCTATATTAGAAGCTCGTCGAAGAGAGCATGAGAACAGACTCGAGGATAAAGATCTAGACGAACTGGCTGCCTTAGAAGACGAAGAAGACGAGGAGTTCCTCGAAATTTACCGGTAGGCAGACGCGGATCAACAGAGGCAAGCAAAGCAGACTTTGAGCATCGTATCGTTGACCCAGCGGATAGTCAAAAGCGGTTCGAAGAACTTGCACGATTACAGAAAGCAAGTGTTCATAACCAAGTATATCCAGTTCAGAAACCCGATTATTCCAGAGAGGTCACCGAAGCGTCGTCGCAGTACTTTGTGCTCGTGAACCTTACTTCGTCGATGGGTGCAAATGCTGAATCGCGGGTTTTAAGTGATATATGGCAACAGCTCGCGGAGAAGTATGGTGATATCAAATTTTGTGAGATGCGCGCGAATATGTGCATTGAAGGATATCCGGAGAAGAACACTCCGACGATCTTGATCTATAAAGACGGGGACATAAAAAAGCAAATCGTCACGCTTAGGGAACTGAATGGCCCGAAAACCAGAGTGGAAGGTAAATGCGTCTCGGGATACAACCAACTGAGCCTCTTACTGAAGTCGTCGATATTCTTTCATGCTGACTGCGTTCAACAGATATCGAACGGATCCTCGTCTCTTTGGGCGCATTAAAGGAAAATGATAGTCGCCTTAGAAAGAAAGCGGATACTCCTGAAAAAAACGATAACGACGAGGAATATCTCGATGATTGGGATTGAAATTTTATCAAAGTTTTATTGCAAAATATGATACTATATATCATTAACAGCAATTAGTGGTTGTCAGAATGCTTTCTTGTGAAACAGCTGAAATCCAATAAACATACTTGATGTAGTAACCAACACGGCCAGATTTCAAGCTTCTTTAACTAGAACTTAGGGAGGCATAAGCTGAAGGACTTCCTTGAGTCTCTTGGGAACCTTTCAGCCAAGCTCACTAGCGCTTTTCACGGGCTTTTGTTCCTCTGCGGTTGATTCTCGGGAATCTCTTCATTTAGAACGTACGTATGGAGGAAATTGTTGAGTTGATGAGTCCGTGACCCACTGGGGCAGCATATGCTCGCGATCCCAAGAAATGCGCATATAGTACCGTGTCCTGGATGGAGTGCCAATCATCGTCACAAAGCTCAAAGTCTCTCCCGATGCCATGCTTCGCCGGGCCGCACGCCAGCTCTAGACGCTCCTAGCAGCGTTCGCGCTGGTTCTCATCACTCTTTTCGCACTCCGTCTTCGACAATCCAGTTCCAGATGCCAGCAATAAAATCGGCATTGATCATCAGGAGATTCAACTCACGAATCCTCTTGCAAACCCCACCTCCGCCATTCTGGCACCATCTTCAAGCTCCCGCTCGGCGTCATGGTTCGTGCAATCTGGACATCCCCGTTCAAGCGGCATCGCACGCGCGCTCGTGGTCGCCAAGCTAAAGAAGAGGACACAACCTGGGTCGACAGGGTGGTTAAAAATGACCCCAACCTTATCCCCGCAGTCTACGTGGTGGAACGAACCCGAAGCAGACCCGTTCGTCATCAAGAACAAGGGTAACGAGCTGACGCCGTACCTGACCTACATCATCGACAACTACGAAACCCTACACAATGTCACTATATTCATGCACGCGCGCACAAGGTGACAGGGCACAACAACGACTTTCTCAACGGGAGCTCCGAGGCGACCGTGGACAAACTGCAAAGAGCGAACACGTCATCCGCGAAGGGTACATGAATCTGCGGTGCAAGCATGACCCAGGCTGCCCGGATCATATCCATCCCATGGTCGAGGACCATGGTGATATCCGTGATATTCCCGAGGAAGCTGTCTTCGGGAGGGCTTGGAGAGAATTACTTCCCGGTGAACCTGTCCCCGATGTGCTTGCGCGGCCATGCTGCAGTCAGTTCGCGGTGAGTACCAACCGTATTCGTTCGGTTCCACTACCAAAGTACGCCTTTTGGCGAGACTGGGTGCTCCGGACTTCTCTGAGTGATCGGATATCAGGGCGGGTGTGGGAGTATCTCTGGCAGTGGAGGATATCTTTGCCGGCAAGGCAGTCCTTTGCCCTGATGAACTTAGCTGCGCTTGTAAAGGGTACGGGGTATGCTCCCGCGACGGTGACGGATATTAGTAGTTTGGGTTTTTATCTCTCTTTCTTTTCTCTTTCGAGATTACGAAGCCGAGAACTCACGCAGCTTAGTTAAGCCTTGCGGTACCGAGCTTGGCAACCTTAGAAGCACCATGCAGATCGTAGATCGGGAGGCACCTAGCTATACGACCAGATGGGAAACACGAACGCATGGGGAAAGGAAACGGCGATATTTGGCGAAATGGGAAGAGGAAATAGAAAACCCGTCCATTCAAACATGCAGACATGCCACGTCCGTCTTCAGCCGCATCGATCTTTTTCCCTTCTTCAAAAAGCACCCTGTTGCCCCCTTCGACCTACCTGGCCCATCGCCGTTGGACCAGGGTTGCCCGAATACCCAGTATTAACCTCGAGAAAGCATATGTAACGACAGGACAACCCAGCCAAATCAAAATATAGAACAACGAAAATAAAACCAAACCAAAAAAAAAAAAAAAAAACTCCTTTATATCCGTCGGTCACCGCCACCTCCAGTGCATCTTCAACAGCATCCGGGGTCACTTTACACCGTACCCCGCTTTCCCGCCGGACGCTTTCCATTCCACCAGCAACCGCCAAGAAGGAGAAGAGGCGGCAGGCCCCCCCTCCCATGTGCCTGTCCTCAGCGCGACCCCGTCAAAAGGCCAGAGGAAAAGGATCCGTGTGTGCGCGCGTGGGATGGGTTGGGTCATGAGGTATTTTGTTCAGTTAAACGATCAATACCTCGGGACTTGGGCAGAAGATGTAGATGATATCTGAAGTTTAAAATTCTGCTTCAAAAAAGGGGCCAGGGGTGTGTGTGTGTAGCAAGACAAGACACAAAACTTATATATGAAGAAAACACAGGGGGGAGCCCCTATAGGACTATATCTTCTGCGCTAATGGCAAGGGATATGGGAACGGGAAGCACTTTCATTTTGCAGAAGGGTGTTCTGTCTGTATGTACTGCACATACATGATCCCTTGATCACAATGGCAGCTGGCGTATTGGGATTCTCTCTCTTTTCCTGCCAATGGTTTTTTGTATGGACGTGGAATGGATTTGTCTTGCGGAAGGGCCTTTGAGAGGAACTGCTGCACATCCAAGTTTTCTTGATACGAGTTCCAGTCCAGTTCTGGATAGTTAATCTCCCCAGGGGGGCAGTTTCGATGAGAAATGAATACCACGTTCTTGGAAGAGAGAGCCGAGGATCATACTTGAGCCAGTCCCTTCCTCTCTCTCTCTATCTGTGTCTCCTTTCTGAAATGCAAATGTAGATTTGTGTCATTAGGCGAGAAATTTTGCTGATGGACCCCCACGACTTCCACGGGGTTAGACGACGGGTATTATGTAAATCAGTCCATTCTGCTCAATCGGGATATACATCCAAATGTAGCTATCCAAATAGCCAGGAATATACCATGTATGAAACGGAGCTGGCTGATGGAAACGGCCAAAATAGCTCTCACACCCCAACACGATGTAATACAACGTCCACCCCAACAGCGCCTAGGCTAAACAATACCAGTTGTTCTTGAGAAAAAGGAGACAAAAGCGAAAAGACAGTAGAGAAACGAGGAGTGTAGACCAGCTCATCCACCAAAAATAAAAATAAAAAGAAAAAGAGAAAAATGGAGAAAGAGTGTTTCAATCCAAAAAGGTATACCGAAATAAGTAGCCAAAGATCTCAAAAAAAAAAAAAGAAAACGCAACGAACAGGACAAAATAATTCGTCTAACCGTAATAAAGACCACCAGACACCACCAGACGAAGCCAGGCTGAGTTTCTCGTAGAGAACTTATAAAGATCTCGTTCAAGTAGATTCATCTTTTCCTGCCGCGATACTCTCTTCAATCGCCTTCTTCACCCGTGCTTCCCCAAGAACAGGCCCCGTCCCGTCGCATATCGCATGGCCTTTCAGCCGGTTATATATATCTTGCACATCGACTCTGACGTCCTCCTCTGCCAAGCTGTTCACAATGAGATCCCATGTCGCCGACGCGTCAAGGAGCTTCTCGCCCGTTGCTTCGTTGACTTTGATCCGATGCACTAGCTTGTGTTTATTCTCACCATTGTCCGGGCTGCTGTAGTCCTTTGGAGAGTATCGCATGGGCCCTGTGGTGATGGGTTCTGAATCACGATGCCCGTCAGCCCCGGAGCAGCGGTTTGCCGTAGAAGTAGCCCGCAGGATTTCATTTTCCGTTGCGACTTTTGCTATTTCCCGCTTTAGAGACTCGTTGTCCTCGATTAGAGTGTTTACATTTTGTTTGTATTCGCTGAGTTCCTGTTCCAAGTCACGCACGCGGCGTTCTTTGCGTTCACGGAATGCTCGCTGACTATATTGGCAAAACTCTGTCAGTTCTAAAGACCCTGCTTTCTTTATTGAGATATTTGCAAGGTAAGGGGAAATCTCGTACGCAGCTCTATTTTGCGCTTTCCGACGACTCTGTGCCGGCGTCAAGTTGTCCTTCTCCTCACTGCTGCTGTGATTATTCCGTGCCGCCTCTGTAGGCTCGTCGCTGTTCTCAGTTGCAGTTGAATTGTGCACGACGGACGAGTCCGTCAGTTTGTTATCGCTCGAATCCTGGTTCGGGGCATCGAGTAACTCAGAGCGGTACGGCTCAGGAGGGAGCACATCGACGGGATGGTGATTGTGAGCGGCTGGATCAAGATTGTACGGTGGGAACGCTTGAAAGGGATCGTGCTGCTTCAGAAACAAAATGTCAGCCAGCCCAGCAAATCTTGAGAGAGCAGGTTTGCCCTCTTTTGTGAGTAGCGGATTGACGAGGAAATACATACTACTGGCGGGACCTCCTGAAACTGGTCTACAGGCGTAGCATCGAGCTGAGGATGCTGATTGTTCGGTAGGCCATAGAACTGATAGCCCTGAGGGGGATGAGAAGAAGAGTAGTAACCGTAGTCCATGCTGGCCGTCCGTCAGAAAAGCCAGGCCACTGTAAGGTCAAGAGAAGGCTGATAGATAATCCAAATTCTAAGGAGTTTGCTGTACAACGCGTTATAGTCCGGACCTGATGGAATAAGGAACTGAAACGAAACTGGATCACAGGAGACAAGAGCTCAGTAGTGACTTGAGTTCGAGAGGGCGGTCTCAGCAGGCTTGACGAGGGGGGAGGAATCCTTTCAGGGAAAGGTGTGGAATCGCCAAACGGGCAGGGGTGTATATAGACTTTCTTCCAATGCCTTCTAATGACCTGCAGGCATATCCGGAGTCCGCAGGAGTTGTAGAATGCGTGCAGTCTCTCAACAATGAAACGCAAATCACCTGGATAGTGTTGCTATAGATACTGTGGGAGAATGGCGAGAGTAAGATGTCCACGGCGGCCCGCAGGACGGTGGTCGGTGCTCAGAAATGGGGTAACGGCCTAACAAGATCGGAAGGACTTCAGCAACTAACTTAACTAGTCAAATCATCGCTGATCAAAGTGGAGAGAGCCTGCCCATAGTCTGTCTCGCCCTGGCCCAAACGCCAGAGTTCCACTAGTTACAGCAAGTTCGTCACGGGCACCTGAGCTGGACATGGCTGGTTTAGCGCTGGGCTCTCGCGGGATAGATCACAGAAAGCCCGGATAATCTGATAAGAAACCCGTTTTGTGGCTCGCAGGTGAAGAGCTCCACAGCTCCTCATCAAGGATTACACTTGGATGCTTTCTCATCCCTGTTAGGCTCGCTGTAGCCTCACACCCCTTGGCTGTTAACGTTGATGTCGATGGCCAGTTGATAAGATACTCGTTTAGCCGCTTTTATGGTAGCAAGGGACTTCCGCCATTGACTACTCTGACACTTTTCTCCTCCTTGTTGCCAAATTGTTACCCTGCCGTTTGTGGTAGATCTATAAACAGCATATGGGTAGGATTTGATTTGGAAAAAAAAACAGATCGAATTCAACAAGATCGATATCATTACTAGGAATTACAATGCTGCAACCACAGTCACTGGAACTTGTGCATGATCATGTAGTGTCTTCCTCACCAGCATGCAGCCACAACTGTGAAGCAACATATTATATCAAAGAGAGCAACAATCTGCAGAACTGCTTTATTAGGGGCCAAAGACTAAGTAACAAGATAATAAAATAGGAAACTTGTCAATCTTTTTTTTTTTTTTGGGTAGGCCGCCATGTCATCCCCAGGTGCACTTACATCCCCACACGTGCACTTCTAGCCAACAAGATCCTCATCCATTCCAGGCTAACAGCGTGACCGGCCAATTTGTGTGATATTGTGAAAGAAAAGAAATATGCGGAAAGACAACTTGATAGAGCAGTGTAGGCAACAATAAAAGGAAATGTGCAAGGAAATAAAATCAACCACCCCAGAAGCTGCCCTAGTCATCCTCCACCACAGCCAAACAGTGAGAGTTGAGTAAAAAGTGTATCAATGGCCTCTCCCTGAAATAGGCTTGAGACACAGTGTTGCCAAGCAGAGGCTCACTGCCATGAATCAACTCAAACTACTGGTAACCATCAACACCTCATCCCCTAAACATATTTCCTTGCAACAAAACAGGTAAATGAAATGGCAAATAGCATGTGGAAATGAATGGTAAGAATGAGAACAAAGTCAGTCTGGGGAATATTGCAGGAAAATGAGTGGTGGGACGAAGACCGTCACAACTTTGCAGACAAAAGCCAGAGTGTACGGAGATTCTGTCCACAACCCACCGACATTTTACCATTGTAACAAGGCGGCTCCCTGACAAGTGTAGCCCAACTACTTGTTCGAGGGTAACAACCAATGCTAGCATAAATGTTCTGAAACCTGCACCAATTATCCCATAGATCAGAGCACATTTCGAAAAGCGGAAATCTTTGGCAACAAGGAAAACAAGGGTCGACGCAATCCATCCGAGTAAAATTGAGAAGGGCCCGAACGAAAAGCGTCGACGGAAATGAAAGAGTCCGTAATCGAAATGGCCATGAGCAAAATAAAACCGAATGGAGGGCTAAACCATAGAAGATGGAGAAGAAATTTCAGAACAGGTTGAGCCTCAGATGTCCTGTGGAACAGAACATGTTGGCGGTGCCACATCCAGCTTGCACAAAGCTCCTTTGATTTCGATATGAAAGGAGCAGCAATTTAGAATGAGCGAAACAGGGAAAACAATCGGCTCGCGAACATCGCACCATAGGCATATCGAATCAGTACCAATCTCCCGTGATATCATCCCGCTTCAAGCGGTGAACACCACCAGAGTAACCAGGGCCCGTGTTAACCCCTCTTGAAGCAGAACGAAGCCTAACGTCGAAGACTATGATATTAGTCAGATTCCATAATTGTACCCTTTATAGCCAGCGTCACATAACAAATGCGTAGGAGAAAAAAGAAAATTCCATAGTCGGAACCAATACAGATACTCACATCCTATCACTTCCGACGGCGCGGTTGGTGTCGTGGGACTCGCCAGCGGTACGATCCATCAGTTTACGCCTAGGACCGGCGATAGCAACAGGCTTCGCTTGTCCAGGAACACCTGCGGGGGTCCCGCCAATGGTAAGGTGACGACGAGGTTTATCATCTTCCTCCTGAGCATTGTTGCCGGTATTTCCGCTTGCCTGGGCAATGGCTTGAGCATTTTTCTGGTACTTGTAGACAGTCCAGTCGAAAACATAATCGTACTGGAAGGACTCGCGGACAAAGAGGTCCCGGAAGATCTTTCGAAGGTAGGAATAATCGGGCTTGTCGTCGAAACGAAGCGATCGAGTGTAATTCAAGTACACAGCAAATTCACTGGGGAAGCCACGGCAAAGAACTTCAGTCGGAGTGGTCATCTTCTTTTCCATAATGCGATCGTACTTCTGTTTTTTAGTAGCAGCCTTGAGGCCTTGCCATGGAAGTGATCCACGGCAGAAATAGAGCATGACATATCCGAGGGATTCCATATCGTCACGCCGAGATTGTTCCACGCCAAGATGGGTATTAATACTGGCATAACGAGCAGTGCCAGTCAAGTTCTTATTTTCACGGTAGGGAATGTGGAAATGGGTTTTCGGGTCACGGTACTTCTTCGCAAGACCAAAGTCGATCACATTGACTTGGTTTCCACGTTTTCCAATACCCATGAGGAAATTATCGGGTTTGATATCGCGGTGAATGAACGACTTGGCATGTATGTACTCAATGCGGGAGATGAGTTGATCTGCCAACAGAAGCACAGTTTTCAGCGAAAACTTCCGATTGCAGAAGTTGAATAGATCTTCCAAGCTGGGACCAAGGAGATCAATGACCATAGCATTGTAGTCACATTCGGTACCGAACCACCGAACAAAAGGGATACCAACGCCGCCGGCGAGGGATTTGTAGACACGAGCCTCGTATTCAAGCTGGGGATGTTTGGCTTTGACACTCTCGAGTTTAATAGCAATCTCTTCGCCCGAGATAATATTCGTGCCTAATAAAATATAAGTATTTCATCTTTCCAGCAGAACAAAACGGAGCATACCAAGGTAGATATCACCGAAACTCCCACTGCCAATTTTTCGGCCGATGCGGTACTTATTCCCGACACGGAGATCCTGCAGTGGACATTAGCATCATAATAGTTGAGCAAAGGGTAGTGTTGCTACTAACCATGGTTGTCATTTTGACGGTATATTAACAAAACGATAACAGTTCTGTAAAATGAGGTTAGAGCTGTGGGGATCACAAACAAAGTATCCTGATCTGAAGGACACTGATGATATATGCACAATATTCGGAGCTGATAATAAGGAAGAGTACTGACCCTAGAAGAAACGCGTGATAAAGTTAGTTAACTGATCAAGCATGATTTCAGGGCAAAACAAGAGATCAGTGACCAGGCGAGAAATATGGAATTATGAGGTTGTGAAATCAAGAGCAAACGAAAGGAAGGAGAGAACTGGAAGAATAGAGCTCACCTAGTGGAAGTGTGTAGAAAGGTACCTTTGAAAGGTAGGATCCGTTATTAGTGTCTGTTAAGACTGAGCTGAAGAGGTTGCTGTTGTTTGGGGCGGTGGAGAGGGATTCAAGAAGACTGAATCCCCACAAGAAATGGAAAAGGGAAAGGGAAACAGCGATGCTAATTCAAGAAGACTTCTCAAGGGAGAAACCCCTTGGAAAGAAGAGAAGAGAAAATTGATGGATGGGGGAGAGGGAGATGAAGAGTGGATGGAGATGAAGAAGTGAGGTTCTGAAAAGGCGGAAAGGTTGGAGTGGTGGTGAGCGACTGAGGGATGGGATGAGTTGGCGTGGGTGGGAAAGAGAAAGTGGGTCTTCACACTTGCAGTGAAGGGCGCTTTACCCTTTTGGCCTGCGCTTTACCGCATTGGGCTTGGCATTTCTGTCCTTTGCGGCTTCACGTGAAGTGGATATTAATAGATCACGCCCTGTGATTGGCGGCATTTGATATCTGCCTGCCGACCGCATCCAGATTATCAAATAGGAAGGAGAAGAAAAGGGACCCCAAAATTGTCTGGTTGTCCGCTCCCGCCCAATTGTCTCTTTCCCTGGAACCACTGCTTGGTTTCATTGTTTTAAACTGTGTGAATCTCCGGTATGTTGATGTCAGCTGGCCTGGCCAAGATCATTTCATACCTCAAAAGGGCGGCTCCAATTCAAATGCCAACTGCCTAGCGCCATCGTGGTTTAACTATTGTGGCTCCAAATCCGATGCTTGTTGTTGTTCTCTTGCTTCTCCGCAATTCCCATGTTGGGCAGACAGTCCAAGGTCACAGGGCGTGGTACTTGGTAGTTACATACATACATAACTACTGGCTTACTTGTGACTTCCGCTTCGTCCCTCCTGTGTCCACAGTACTGTAACCAACTTACCATGCTTGAAACAGCATGCCAATCGCCGCCACACTGTGTGGCTGTGGAATACCCACCTGACAGTCGAACGTTCCCCGAATTTAGCCTGGCGTCACTCGTGGAACGAGCTTCCAGCTCCTGGGGCTGATGGCAGCCCTTCTAATATCCATTCTATATAGGTGTGATCTCACGAAATACCTGGGAAGGGCAGCAACATGAAGAAACCGTGTCCTTGTTGAGCAGGAGCTTCATGGCTTTCGACAAATGGGTGTCGAGGGACGGAACATTTTGAAGCATGTCTGCCCTGCTTACTATTGCTGATACCCAACCTGTGTCAGTGCTTTTACCCTGCAATTACTGATGGCCGCCTTGAGTTAGGATCCAACTCCGAGATTTGATCATACACAGTACTACCTAACTTGTACTTCATCCTCCAATGAATCATAATCCATCCGAATTGTAGCGGATATTGTCTCGCCCAAATTCCCAGGTTTAAACCGTTGATCTCACCTGGGTGCAATGGAGTTCTGTGCTCCATGACGCAAAACAAATCATTCGAATGAAAAGAATATACAGGACTAATAGTTGTCAGGGCGAGTACTCCGTACTGCCGTGAGCTTCACCAGTGTTTGCTAACCTCCTGAGCGCTATGTATTTGATTGCTTTATTTGCCATCAAAGTAGATTCCGGATTGCAACTTCGTTACCTTCCTCAAGAACTTACATATACAGAAGAATCCGGCTTAAGATGATCACAATACTCAGCAAGTGGTGGCCTCAACGCTAATTATCATAATTTCAAGCTCGCTGTAGATTCGCCTCCGTTAAGTGCTTGATCATTTCGGAGGAGAGGAGACCCGAAGGAGTGTGAGCCGGAAGTATAGTATATGCAAACATGCCAAACATTACGGAATATCCAATGAGATATCGGATTTCCACTTAGCGCTCCAGCACGTGACGAGCTCCCGCGGCAATCGGATCAGGCGAAGCTCCTTTTGGCAAGCAGATGCGGGCGAACCTTCGGGGGCTGCTGGGGAGGACACATATATATCGTTCTGCCGCTCGGCAAAGGGCAAGCCTAAGGTGGAATCGAACCATCCGGCATTGAAGTGAGTGGTTTTCGCGCATTTATAAGCACAACGACCTCCGTCTTTTGCTGAAACGTGAACTAACTCGAGCTCATTCAAGCAGCTGCACCCTTGCATCCTTTTGACAAGCTCGGCCTTATCAGCATCAACTACGCAAAAACCGCTCAATAGTTTTCTGACGAAACCAGGGATACAGGTATTATCGGTTCATATAAAGCTCACAGGTCGACAATCTTTGGATTCTGAAATTTACCCTTCGCTCTCTTCTTTATAAAACTCCGTTCGGGATGCCGTCCTGCTGCGAATCAAAGTCTTCAGACCCCGCTGGTGGAAAGAAGGAAGACACTGGTGACAAGGGAGGATCCAAGTTCTCGAGTGCTTTGGCGAATTTGTCTCCAATTCTACCTGCTCTTCTCCACAGTTCCTGCTGCTGGCTACCAGTGAGTCAGCTTCAAAGCCGTCATTATCTAACAACTGCTGATCATTTCTGATGTTTAGGCTGTGCTCGATTTTCTATCCGTTGGCTCTGCATCCGTCACTGTTTTCCAACGTTTTAAACCTCTCTTCCTCCTGATTACACTCCTCACCCTTGCCTGGAGCGTACGCAAGCGTGGATTAAATAATCGCAATTTGGCACGAATCGCATTATCTGGTATCCTCCTGGCCTGGCCTCATATATCGGCGAAATTATCTCCTCCTTCACAGTTGCAACACGGCGGCCGGAAGAGCTGTCACTAGTTAAATCGATACAATTCAATTGCATAAACAGACACCGCCCTGTAAAATGGCCTTGTGTTCGGTTCGTGCGACCGGCTCGGGTCTCTCTCACTTTGCTTCTTATCGGCCAGTTTTGATTCCCAAACGACATTTTGTCCGTCAACAACCAATTCTCCGCTGGGGTATTCGCACCGCTTGCTCTAAGCCCCAACCCTGCAATAGTGAACCGAAACAGCCTTCCGAGTCGGCAATGAGTTTAGGGTTCTGGAGTTCGAAATACCTGTGGAAACGTGCAGGTATCAACACATTTCGCTGTCTGATCGGCTGTTCCCTTGGTGATTTCTCTGCAATGTGGTTTTTACAAGCAAATTGCCCGGATATGACAGTTGGATTGATCATGGGAATATCAAGTACCTTCTCCCTTGCTATATCAGATCCATAACGCACATGTTCTAACCAGGATGAATAGTGATTTCTGGGCTGAGCTCGTCAATGGCCCTGGAAACTGTTCTCTTACGACTTGGACGCGACCAGCTTACATGGGTGACGGCAGCAAAGACGGCAGCGGGAATGAGTATGGTATCGATGCTCGGAATGGAAACTGTTCAGAACCTTGTCGATTATCACTTAACCAGCGGGGTTGTAGCGCTCGGTGATCCTAAGTTCTGGATGGCTGCAGCGGCGTCGGCGTTTGCGGGATTCCTGGCTCCATTGCCTTACAATTATTCGAGGCTGAAGAAGTACGGAAAGAGTTGCCATTGAAGCTGGTGTATTTGACTCATATTGGATTTCTGGATATTTGGAAACACTTTGCTTGCTGTCCCTTTGGGCCTTCTGTTGTCACGCGTGAGATAAAAGACCTTGCTTAAGAGCTTGTAATTAAATCCATGAATAGATTCCCTTGAAGGCAAGATTTCAGCTGTGGGGTGATGCAAGAGAGATGCATGTATCCCAGCTCATAAGACCAAGTGGTATTGCTGTGTTGGGTCCTTTTTGCGCCTTTGACCTTTGTTGTGAGATTTTCGTTTGCTCATTGGACTCCTCCCCTGGAATGCAAGCAAAGTCAGTGCTTTTCTGGAGCTCAAAAAGTGAGCCATAAACCACTTGTCTCACAAATCACAGATGCATGTCACAGGGCCCAATGCACAAGGAATGAATCTTATAGGACGCACACCACACGGAGATTTTATTTCCATGCCACAGGTGCTGATGATCTTTTACTTTTCTGCACCTCTTGAGTAGTACAGAGTAAAATGATGATCTGATAAATGACGATGACGATGATATATCTTCTGTGAAGTGAGGTGGAATGGCTGGGAAAAGAAAATATATTTTAGTTCGATGGGGGTTGAAGGGGGCAGAGATGTCTTGGCAAAAAAAGGCCCCTAACTAAACCTCACTTGATTGTCCCCCCCGAACAGTGAAAGTTCTTGCAAGCCCCAAGCCAGTTCCCAGCTGTGGAAGGGCAACTGCACGTTCTCTCTTCACCTTTCGGTCTCATCCTTGCTTTTCATCGACCCTCCATGTGCTGCTAGATCTTTGCGCCGTGCCAAATGGTCCCGCTGTCCAGCATTGACCCTTGTGTCCAACCGGCCACTCAGCACTCTCCCTACGAGGTTAATCAGATAGCTGGGTCAGGAACACAGCCAGCAACCGTGGAACCCGAAGCATACATTACCAGCATCGCCCTTGCATTCACTTGGAGTTGAGCGCTTCACGGGTCGCTAACTATCCAGCGGATTTTAAACTCGATAGGTCTTGCTCGTCAACTTAGCCGTTGACCTCACGAACCCTCTCTTACACCGTGCCGAACTCTGCAACCGCTGCTGGTTCCGTTGAGAGAAACCTTCACTCGGACGAGCGCAATCGTTGTCGACCAGCGTATTACGGTTTCACGATTGCTGCTTACGTTCTGATTTGAATTTAACCGTTTACTAACTGACGCTGCGGTTTTTATATCTGGAGCTTCTCGTCTTGTCGATTACACCATGGCTTTTCTATTCAAGTCAAAGAAACATAACAACCCTGCTGCAGCGCCACAAGGTTCCCGAAATTTGCACCCATCTGAGGGCAATTCGACTCCTACTCCTCCTCCTCCTCCTCCTGCTCCTGTTGCTGCTCCTCCGGCGCCTGCGATCAATGGCGCTCCTCGCGATATCGATCCAAAACTAGGTCCTCCCCGTCCGCCCAATGTTGGACCAATTATTCCCGTCAATGTGATGGGAGGTCCTCCGCCAGGTCCTCCCATCCAGCCTCCACCCCGACAAAGACGAGATAGGGCCGAGTCCGAATCCCAGGTTTGTTGCAGTCAATTCCTATACGCCGCTCAGATTGATTATATTGATGCCCGAAGGGAGCGTGGGACTGTGAAGCTGATAGTATAATACTTTTTAGGGCCCAAGACAGATGCCTATAAATACCGGCCAGCCACCTCAAGCCCCTAACCCGGCTCTTTTCCCTTGGTCACAACGCCGATTAAACCTACCTACTCCGCAGACAACGCCATTTCCGCGATACGGCGCTGCCGTCAATTCTGTCGCATCAGAAGACGGTGACGTATACTTAATGGGAGGCTTAGTAGATGGATCGACGGTGAAAGGGGATCTCTGGATGATTGAGACTAATGGCGGCAATATATCTTGTTTTCCTATTACGCCCGTCACCGAAGGACCCGGTCCTCGAGTCGGCCATGCTAGCTTGCTGGTCGGGAATGCGTTTATTGTTTTTGGAGGTGATACGAAAATCAACGAGAATGATGCTTTGGACGATACACTTTATTTTCTGAACACTTGTGCGTCTATTCAACCTGGTTTTCTCTTCCCTGTGTTCTATAACTGCTGACTTTTCCCCTCAGCATCCCGGCAATGGTCTCGTGCTGTGCCGCCGGGCCCAAGACCTGCAGGAAGATACGGGCATTCTTTGAATATTCTTGGTTCTAGGATATACATATTCGGTGGCCAGGTGGAGGGTTTCTTCTTTAATGACCTAATATGTTTTGATCTCAATGCACTTCAAAACCCGGGAAACAAATGGGAATTTGTTGTTAGGAACAGTCATGAAGGTGGTCCGCCTCCTGGCAAGATTCCTCCAGCCCGAACCAATCACACAATAGTTACATTTAATGACAAGCTTTATTTGTGAGTGGGCAGGTCCTCATTAAAAAGATGACATGGCTAACGTGATGCTAGGTTCGGCGGAACAAACGGAGTGAAGTGGTTTAATGATGTTTGGTGCTATGATCCGACGACCAATCTTTGGACACAGCTGGACTATCTTGGATATATTCCAGCAGCGCGAGAAGGCCATGCAGCTGCTCTTGTTAATGACGTTATGTATGTGTTTGGGGGCCGCACAGACGAGGGCCTTGATTTGGGAGACTTGGCTGCATTTCGAATCACATCCAGACGCTGGTACTCCTTCCATAATATGGGACCAGGGCCGTCGCCAAGGTCCGGACACACGATGACTACCCTTGGGAAACAAATCGTTGTTCTTGGTGGAGAGCCCAGCTCAGAGCCACGTGACGTTCAAGAACTTGGCTTGGTATATGTGCTGGATACTGGGAAAATTCGCTATCCAAACGAGCAGAGTCCTACCTCCCCTACCGGTGATAGACATCCCCGAAGAATAACCCCGGGTGAGCGACAAGCTGGACCCTCGGGTCGCACATCTCGTGAAGCTCAAACTGCGACTCCAGATCAACAAAGACGGGGTATTCCTCAAGCTCGAGACAATGTTACAAGTCCAGGACCGGGTGGGCTCAATTCTCGATTGCCGCGAGCATCAATTGCGCAAGCTCCTGCTGGACCACCCCCAATTGGACAGCCACCAAACCCTCGAGGGCCACCTCCTGTTTTTCAGGGACCTCGTGGGAAACCACCGATGAAACAAGAAAGACCGCCTCCTGGCCCTGTAGAAGCGATTAGAGAGGCCGATAAAGATCGACAATCCCCTGTGATGCGTGACATGCGGCCCAGCCGAGAACAAAGCCCTATCACTGGTAATGGGCGACGGACACCAACACAACCTGCACGAAATGCTCGAGCTATGGAAGCTGGTGAAGCTGCACCATTAGTGAGTGCACCTTCTAGGCAACGGTCTCTACGTCAGCAACGGCACAGCTCCGTGGAGAGCGTGGACGAATCAATTCTTGGCTCGGAGCCGAGACATTACAGGAACTCCCGAAGTTTTGGTGACGAGCCCCGTTCACCTCGTTTGACCCCGCATCAAGAAGCGCTCATGAAAGAACTTGAAGCAACGAAAAGTCGAAATGCGTGGTATGCCTCTGAATTGGCACTAGCCCGGAAGGCAGGCTATGTACCTACCCCGAATCCTGCGATCTTGGACGAAAAAAGTCTCATCTCGTTCGCGGAGAACGATCGTCCGTTTGTTGAGGCTTTTCTTGCAATGAAGGGGGAACTAGGCAAGATGCAGGCGAACATTGATCGTCAGGCAGTAATCGCGTCAAAGCGGGTCGCAGAGGTCGAGCATCAGAGAGATGTTGCTTTAAATGAAGCTGCATATGCTCGGGCTAAACTGGTTGCCAGCGGAGGAAGCCCTTCGGGAACGCCACAGTTAGAAACGAGTGGGCGTGATACAGCTGATAGCCATGCAGATCGAACCACAGAAATCAGTCGGCGCCTTGCATTAGCTCTGGCATCTCAGAACGAACTCCGGGCCAAAGTTGAATTATTGACAGTAGAACTTCAAGAAGAAAGACGGGCAAAAGAAGTCGCCGAGGAACTTCATGAGGTTACCGGCCGAAGGCTTGCTGAATTGGAGAATCAAACGAATACTTTGGAACTTGAGCAGCTGCGGTCTGAACTCCACCAGCTTCAGTACTCGCTTAGAGAGGAGTCCGCATTGCGTTCGGAGGCAGAGTCTTCGCTTCAAATTCTTGAAGTCGACAAAGCGGAGTTAGTACAAAACTTGGAAGAATCCAACGACCGGTTACAAAAATATAGTTCAACTCTCGGCTCTCTTAAAGAAGCGGTTACCGCGTCTGTCAGCAAGGCAAGCCTACTGGAAAAGCAACTAGAGAGTGAGAAGGAACACCGAGAAGGTCTTGAAAGAAAGCTACTACATCTAAGAGCAGAGCACGAGGAAAGAACTGCGGAACTTGAGACCGCGGTGCGACGTCTAAAAGAGGCTGAGGAGCTAGCAGAGACAAATGCCCGAGAGGCTGAGAGTCATAAGACAGCATTTCTGGCTGGCTTGGAACGGGCCTCTTCTTTTGATTCGGAGAAAAGTACGAGCTCGCTTAGTGATCAGCGTGTTGCAGCCCTACAGGCACAGGTAGATCGTGCCAATGAACTGGTCAAGAACAGCCAACATGCTGCCAATACAGCGGCTGACAAACTCAGACGTGCCGAAGAACGAATTGCCGGGTTAGAGTCGTATCAAGAACAAACTAGCCGAGAGGGCCTGCAACTTCGCAGGCAATTGCAGACTGCTCTAAAGGATAGTCAGGCATTGAATTCCGAGGTCAGGGAGGTCAAGGCGCATCTAGAAAGCCAGCAGCGAGATACAAGTGCTTTAGCGATTCAACATGGCGCTCTGAAAGATCTCCTTGGCGAACGTGGTATTAATATGTCAGATAACCGGCGATCGCCCTTACTAGATTCTCCTGGATCCCGATTCGGCACGCCAGAGCACACACGACTGCGAGAATTGGAACAGCAACTTCAGGCCAGCTTAAGGGCGCATGAAGAGCTGAAGACCACCTTTGAGTTCCGGGAGCAAGAGGCCGATCGCCTTTACCAAGGGAAGCTGGAGCAGCTCGAGAATGACTACCAGGCAGCCGTGCACTATGTCAAGGGAACGGAAAAGATGTTGAAGAGGATGAAAGATGAACTTAACAAGTATAAGGCGCTTTCGATCAAACTTCAAGGAGAGCTGGAAAATGCTTTAACCAATCCGGAGAGATCCCCAAGTCAACCACAGGAGTCATCGGCGAACTGGGAATTGGAGAGAGAAAGTTTGCAGAAGTCAATGTTCGAGCTCCAGGAGAGTACTTCTGCATCTATTTCTGCACTGGAGAATCAGCTTGTAACGGTTAAAGAAGACCTTTTGAGAGCAAGCATAGAACGCGATAACTCGCACCTCAACTATGAATCGCTCCAAGAGGAACTGACACAAAGGATCCAAAAGTTCCAAGATGAGCTGGAACAACTGAAAAAGGAAAATTCTCTGCTTGAGAATCGCGCCCTTGATGCGGAGAAGAAAGTGACCATGCTCCTTGACCAGGTGGAATCGTCCGTCGTTAATTACCGTCGTCAGTCGAATGTTGTAGGCGGGCACTCCAATGGTCTAAGTCGCACAACGAGCAACGCTTCTAGCAACACTGTTGCGGCTCGAAGACGCTCAAGAACTGGTAGCACCATGTCGCAAGATGATTCATTCCTTGATCATCGCGGCTCCCTGGCGCTTGATTCCCTCGCTACCGAGCTTGATGCCCTTCGAAGTCACTGGGAAAGTACAACACGAAATTACCGCCTCAGCAACCAGTTTGACTTTGAACGCACACCGGTCAAAGAGACGTATGGAGATGGGCTGAGTGATAGTTTCGCCAGTTGGCGACGAAGGCTTGACGAGGAGGAATCTCGAGCTGAGACACCCATCAAAACTACGACCATGCCATCTTCTGCCACAACTGCACCTAATAAGGATACATCCGCTGCAACGACACCGACACAAGCAAATATGTTTTGATAGCCACTACAACTCCAGGCCATCTGATATACAGTTCATGATAACAGATCTGGCGGGCTGATTACTAGTATTTCTGTCCTTGATTTTGTTTTTTTCTGTTCTAAAGGCTAGTTCTCTGATTCCCTTTGTGTTTTGTTCCCAATTGTTGTACTGAGCTATACTGGACACCATATATCCCTTCTTTCTTCATAGCAAATATTGACGTTATTTCCATTATTCCTCATTCCCTCGCCTGCCCTTGTTTCTTTGTTTTTGTCACTTTTTGTTGGATCAATCATGATTATGCTGCGTTTCTGCATACGGGGGATGTACTAATTACAAGCACAATCCGGTATTCATCACCTTATTTTCTCTTTAACCTTCCTACTTTCTCCGCTGATACGTTGGTATTCGCCTTTTTCTATTCCTTTGGGCCGCTTTGAGACTTCGGTTTGCTTTCCTTCGGCTGGCTAGGTTGGGTTTCCCGCTCAGATATCCCCTTGTCAATGTGTGATTCTTTTGTGTATAATCGTTTCTTAACTCCCAATTCTTCTAGTGATATATTGAATTCAATCCTCATGTACGAAACGTTTTCTGCTCCTCTGAGGGCCATGAAATCTTTCAATTTCTGATGAATGCGACTCTTCTGCCCAACTTCTGTGGCGCTCTCCAGATTTGTTTCCAAAATGCATCAAACTTGACCTTCGCGCTCTTCGAGTCGTTAGATCACGCTTACAGTATAACTATATGAGACAGTCTCTTCCCAAAAGTATTGCCACCCTCTACTTCTACATACATCGAAAATAGCAATTTTCAACACTCAGTGTCTCAAAATTGGATGTAAGCATTGTAAACAGTCAATAGTCACCTGTAGAGGATTTTTGAGAGAATGATTCTATATTGGTTTTTCTCTTCTCTTGCACTTGATCACATGTTTCCGGATTGAATCAGAATTTCTTGTTCTCGTGCTGAGGTGTAGTTAGTTACCGGCAAGAAGTAGAAATCTGACTCAACAGGTAGGAATTTGAAAGGATTCGATTGAAGTACTGATAGTCCGGAACCGTGGCCAGGTCAGACCTAGAGATCGAGAAGTTGACCATATACAGTTGATCGTGGATTTCCAAATACAGTTAGAGCACGACAGCAGAAGCGTTTCTGACTAATTCGATTTTTATGGTCCCAACTGGAGTTCCAACGATGTCACTTCAAGCTCGCAATCATTCTATCAACAGATGATAACATCAGATCACTGACGCTGCTTGACCGCAGCTTGGTTCATTAGTTACGTGGAGATTACCCTCTATTTACCACAAGCAGCAGAACACCAATTCACATATTCTTTTATCCCGCATTACTGTAGCCGGTTTGTCGCTGCCGGCTATTTGGGGTAGACTAAAGTGCGCACTACCTGCATACAGCTCCCGCTTCCCTTTTTGGCTTCTGGTATCTGCTTGACTAACCATCATATCTCCCTCGTCCATAGTGTTCGGGCATCCCTGGCTTCCGTCTTCCGCCTTACGGTGAACGCCATGGCCATTTAAATGAGAATGAAATACTCAGTTCCGAATTTGAGCGCTCAACCGCAGACAGTTGCACAAATGCAGGGCCACGCGCAGAATAAAGGTGCGCGCGTCAGCTTCGACCCACAAGTCGAAATGTACGATGCTCCGACGCCAGATTTTCGTCCTTCGTCAACGGGACATCATAGATCTCAGACGGTGAATTTTCACGGGAAGGGTCTCATCGATTTCTCGAGTCCGGCCTCTGGAACGGCAACTCCGCTGTTAGGACAATCGTCTACGCACCTCGTCGAGCCTGCGACCAGGAACGCGCGACCAATTTCGACACTTGTTCGAGCGAAAAGCGATCACTGGTTGAAGAATGACGGGGAAAACGGCACGAAGAAGGATGATGACGAGGATTTCGAGTTGAGACATGGCTGGCAGGAGGAGTATACGTCGAGCGAATATTTGAAGATCTTGAATTCTGTAAGTTGCACTTGCTCAATTATCTACTTACTCTAGTGGTGACTTATTTGGTCCACAGAACTTCTACATGTATTTTAACGAAAAACGTCATGATACCGGCGGGATACCCAAGGAACAAACGGGGAGTTGGATGCAACAGGACTGGCGCATGAGAGATCGGTTGAAAACAGTGTCGGCTGCCCTCGCGATTTGCCTTAATATTGGCGTTGATCCTCCCGATGTCGTTAAGACGATTCCCAGTGCGAAGCTAGAATGTTGGGTCGATCCGACCTCGTCAGGTGGTGCCCAGAATAAAGTGATGGAGCAGATTGGCAAGAAACTGCAAGAACAATATGAGACCTTGAGCCTCCGGACACGGTATAAGCAATACTTGGACCCTTCAGTGGACGAAACGAAGAAATTTTGTATATCGCTTCGGCGAAATGCGAAGGATGAGAGAGTGCTATTTCATTACAACGGCCATGGTGTTCCTCTTCCAACTCCGTCTGGCGAGATATGGGTGTTTAACAAGACTTATACACAGTACATTCCGGTATCGTTATACGATCTTCAGACCTGGCTCGCAGGACCCAGTCTGTTCGTCTTTGACGTGTCTCATGCTGGCCATATTGTTTCGAATTTCCATAAGTTTGTGGAAAAGCATGAAAAGGAGAACGCCGACGCCCGGAGGAAGGATCCAAACGCGTCCATCCAGAACTACAGTGATTGCATTCTCCTTGCCGCCTGCGATAAGACGGAATCTTTGCCAACGAATCCTGACCTCCCCGCTGACCTGTTTACTTGCTGCCTAACCACTCCGATCCAGATCGCCCTCAGATATTTCATGCTTCAGAATCCCCTGCAGTGTGGTCTTCCTCCGGATGAGATCAAGATTCCTGGGCGTCTTCAGGACCGTCGAAGTCCGCTTGGGGAACTCAATTGGATATTTACGGCGATCACTGACACAATTGCCTGGAATACCCTACCGCGTGCCCTATTTAAGAAACTCTTCCGTCAAGACCTGATGGTCGCAGCTCTGTTTCGAAATTTTCTGCTCAGCGAAAGGATCATGAGAACCCATGAGTGCCGTCCGATATCAACACCTGAACTTCCTGAAACACATACCCATCCTTTATGGCAAAGCTGGGATCTCGCCGTTGAGATGGTTCTTTCCCAGCTCCCGGCTTTACTGGAACACGAGGAGGGGAAACGGCATTACGAATACCAGCATTCCAGCTTCTTTTCTGAGCAGCTTACGGCATTTGAAGTTTACTTGTCGTCAGGACCAAAGGAGAGCAATCCACCAGATCAGCTGCCAATCGTTTTGCAGGTGTTGTTGAGCCAAGCGCACCGGCTACGCGCCCTTATTCTCTTAAGTAAATTCCTTGATCTCGGGCCGTGGGCGGTTCATCTCGCACTAAGCATCGGTATATTTCCCTATGTGGTGAAACTATTACAGAGTGCGGCACAGGAATTGAAGCCTGTAATGGTTTTCATATGGGCGAGGATCATGGCAGTTGACCACACTGTTCAAAACGACTTGCTTAAGGATAATGGTATCCATTATTTCATAAATATTCTTAACCCTGCTACCAACATCCCGGTGGGCAATGCAAGTGAGCACCGTGCGATGTGCGCTTTCATCATCGGCATCTTTTGCAAAGATTACCCCCAGGGCCAAAATGTGTGCCTTTCGCCCGAGCTTATTGAGTTTTGTCTGCATCATTTGATGGATGCTGAAAATCCCCTGCTGCGACAATGGTGTTGTCTTTGTCTAAGCATGTTATGGAACAATTTTGCCGAAGCAAAATGGATGGGAATTCGGTGCTCCGCGCCAGCAAGGCTCTGCGAACTTAGCGTGGATCCTGTACCGGAAGTACGAGCGGCGATGCTTCATGCTTTGACGAGCTTCATTGGAATCCCTGATTTGACGGATCAAGTAGCTCAGATTGAAGAATACCTTGCCACAGCTATCGTGCCAATGGGGAACGATGGAAGCGTCTTGGTTCGAAATGAACTTCTGGTT
Organism: Byssoonygena ceratinophila; assembly: GCA_001430925.1. Classification (NCBI taxonomy): domain Eukaryota; kingdom Fungi; phylum Ascomycota; class Eurotiomycetes; order Onygenales; family Onygenaceae; genus Byssoonygena; species Byssoonygena ceratinophila. The sequence continues at coordinate 274,076 of LJPH01000858.1, forward strand.
TTCCTGTCTACCTTTGTGAAGAGATACCAGAACAAATTTCTGGTTGCTGCTTATGAGCAACTCTTGGAAGAGAAGCATATACTTAAGCATTCTATTTCAGGCTCCAAGGATGTCCAGCCGCCGCCTTTCCGTGAACATGGGGTTTCTCATAATACAATATATGGATCCCTCTGGAAATTACTTCTTATCCTTTCAGTCGATCCACAGGAAGAGGTGGCTCAGGAAGCAGGTGCTGTTGTCGACTATGTCTACAAGATACTTTTCGACTCGCCGATGAGTAGCTTGGCTCAAGATGCTCGTGATGAGATTCTCGCTCTACATAAGCGTTCCAATTCCAAGAAACCACAGCCCGCTGAATCAATTGAGGCGAAGAAAATGCGACCAGAAACACCTCCAGCTCAGGCATCCGGCAAACCGGAAGGCTATTTTTCATTGAGTCTGAGAAGAACAGCCAGTGTCGCCGCATCTTTGAAGAACCTGGCATTCGGGTCTTCTGCTACAATGGACCGACCTTCCTCGCCTTTAAATCCGTCTGGAAAATCAACACTTGGTAAAAGTCGAGTAACCATTACTCCACGCGGTCGTGCACCGCCTGAATGGACTCGACCTCCCGAAGTGAACGACCAGCCTGTGTCTAGTGGGCAGTACGGCCAGGCACCTATTCCGTCATCTAGGGGATTTAAACCGAGGGATTTGCTGAAAGAACCATCTATACCGCTGAAAAGCACCTTTTTGGACTGGTCTACAGAGGTGAGTTTTCGTTAGAGGAAGTGGACGAGGATGAGGAAACCAAATCTAACAATTCCCACAGTATTTCCGCGAACCACAAATGAAACCAAATGAGCCAGACGAACCTGGTAGTGCCGATTACAATCAACGCCTATGGCGTCGCGCCAGAAATGAGAGGATCATTGTTGAGACTCAGCAACACAAAGATAAAGGCGGAAGCGGCCGTTGGGATGCGGCATCCGCCCTTATGAACAACCCTAGTCAGCCGGCAAAGATGTGCTTTCACCAATTTGAGGACCACCTCGCCGTTGCTGATGACCGAGATACTATCTGGTATGTTTGACACCTCACGTCTTCAAAATAGACTATACTGACATGACGTTAGCATATGGGACTGGCAAAACACTTCCCGGCTTAGTCGGTTTTCTAACGGCAATCCATTGGGCTCAAGGATCAATGAGGTCCGATTTATCAATGAAGATGATCAAGCTCTCTTGATGACCGGTTCCTCCGATGGAGTTTTAAAAATATTCCGCAGCTACGAATCGACCCAAAAGGTTGAACTTATCACTGCTTTTCGGGCGCTACCCGAGCTGATCCCTAGTAACAAGAATGCTGGCCTTGTTTTGGACTGGCAGCAAGGACAAGGGAAGGCATTGGTAGCCGGAGACGTCAAATTTATTCGGGTTTGGAACGCAGCAACTGAAGTGTGCACAAATGTGAGTATCATGCTTTTTCCTTATATTTTTGAGAAGCGCCTTTTTGAGAAGCGTCTTGCATGTACTAAAAGTTTGTAGGATATCTCCGCTCGTTCCGGATCCTGTATCACTTCTTTAACATCAGATCAAGTCGCCGGCAATATTTTCATCGCCGGATTTGGTGACGGTGCGGTTCGAGTATTCGATCAACGTTTGAAACCCACCACCGCCATGGTCAAAGTCTGGCGAGAGCATAAACAGTGGATTACAAATGTCCATATGCAACGAGGTGGAGTAAGAGAACTCATATCCGGCAGCCGAAATGGCGAAGTCAAACTATGGGATTTAAGAATGGATCATTCGATTGAGACCATTCAAGCTACCAAGGACACCCTGAGGACCCTGAGCGTACATGAGCACGCACCAGTATTTTCTGTGTATGTATCTTCCCTTCCATCTTTCCTGCCTCTCGTGAGGAGGCGAACGAACCGCTTCCTGCTAACGCTCATCTCGTCAGTGGAACCAACCGCCATGAAGTCAAAACCTTCAATGTCGACGGGTCATACCTCTCCTCCTTCGAGCCGCACGGTAGCTTTCTCCACCACAGCCGCACTTCGCCAGTTGTTAGCACGGCGTTCCACCCTCATAGAATGGTCATGGCTTGTTCGTCTCTCTACGACAACTATATTAACCTGGTTTCTTGCTGAAAGCCTCGCCGGATCTGGATTATTTTGATATTTTCTTTTCCATTTCATACGGTACATATGCGTATCTGTTCGTTTGCCTTATCATTGGCTCCGATGGAAATGCCACGCGCAACGTCCCCTTTTCTCTTTTCTTTGCTTCTTTTATTATTCTTTTGAACATCAAGCTTTTCCGCCATTTTTAATACACCTCTTTTAATACACCTCTCTGATCTTGATGTCCCACCATAATATACCCAGGGAGAGAGCAGGTTGCGTGCATATGGCTGCAAAGTGGGTAGCCAAGTCAAAGGGATGTGGGCATTGAAGTGAGTTGGATTTGCGTAATGAGTTTATGATCCTTTCAATGTATTCCCTTTTTGTTTTTTTAGGGCTGTTTTTATTTGTTTACTTGAGAGATTATTAATTCTCCTGTGGTCGTTTTGCATTTGGGTTTTGGGTATGTAGAGCCGGCTAGGTAGAGAATATTTGTAACATGGGATTATTTCAACCCTTCCTTTTCATGGCATTAAAAGTCACTTTTATTGGAAAGATGGATTGCAAATTTGGGGAGGGCCTGCAGAACAGATGTCTGCACTCATCGAAAAGATCCATAGAAAGAGGTCAACATTACAAACTACCTAAAGGTATTTGTCACAAACTGAAGAAAGATTCAGCCTTGTCAGCGCTAGGAAACATATCAACCACTTCTCCTTCTCAACCCTCTCTACTCCCTTTTTGGTTCAGGGTATTTGGGAGGCGAACCACCCCCGGACTGAGCCCAACGATTAACCGGCGCAGGACCCTCACTGCTCGAGGCAGGCGCGTAGTCCGGATCAGGAACCCAGTCGGCGAAGTTGGCAGCCTGCTCAGCTCTATCTCCGACAAGGTACGATTGAATATTGGCGAGAACGTGTCCGAGGATGAGGTTGCTTGCTTCGGCCTGGATATTGAAAGCAGGTGCTTCTCCCCTGGCAAGTTGCTCTTTTCCCCTACGTTCGCGGTCTTCTCGCGCGATGGTATGGATCTGTCGACGAAGGTCGCCTTCGCCGCGATTGTCGGAATGGAACCAAGTGAGGGTTTCGGCGATTCTGGGGTTGGGTTTTGGAATTGGGGTGCCGGCTTTTAGCTCTGGTGGAAAGCTGACGGGCATCACTTCTGGTGCTTGCGGTTTGGTTATTTCGTTCGCCTTTTTCTCTTGTTTCACTTGCTTTTGAGGTTCCTCAGAGCCGGGTGTGACAGGCCAGGGAACCGGGCTTAGGGAGTCTGGAAGGTTTGCCGATTTAGATTGCGAGCTTTGAGGTGCATTGATTGTGATAGGGACGCTCCATGGACCTGAAGGCATCATTGCTTGAACCATTAGATACTGGGGATTACCATAGTTACCCATCCGATACCCTTGGTCGTCGTTGGGAGGGAGCATATAGTATGGATGGGTCATGTAAGGATTTGAATCCTGCCTGAAAAAGGCTGCTGTTCCATCAGGATATCCTGGAATTTCATGAGGCAAGTGAGACTCCACCTGAGTAACAAAAGGGTCATGGATAGTCTCTGAAGTCGTCATAAGCAAAGCAGGATTGATCGTCGAGTTTGCTGCAATGTTCCTAGCATAATTATATCCTCCCAGTTCGTGATTTATAGCCAGAGGATTCTCCGCAAATGCGGCCATCTGAGCCGAAACCGACGCCCTCGGATTTGAAGGTGAACCGGTATAATGGTTATACGAGATTTTCTGGGCATTCCCGTCGTTATATGGTGTATGAGCATGTGGAGTTGCTACCGCGCGGCCGGTATAATCGGGGCTCGCGAATTGACTAGTAAATTGGGAAACGTCGGACGCGGTACTGAAGGTGGTTGCAGAAGGGTGAAGATGATCCGAAGCCGTCTCACGTCTAGCGAGTCGAGAGCGCCCGTGTTCACGCGGGTTTCTATAATCGATCGGGATCCCATAATTCTGAGGCATTGCTGCGGTCTCCTTAGTGTTGTGGCGATAGAATTGCATATTGAAATCTCTAGAAATGGCACCATGTCTTTCACGAAACAATAGCTTCTCTTCGTGCTTTGTGGGACTGATGTCTTCAGGACCCATCAACCGTGGGACGCCCTGGACGGTTTGAGGGAAAACGCGCGAACTAATAGGGGCTTGATAGTTTGCTGGATCCGTCGAATACTGCGAATGATGGCTTGGTGAGATTTGAACGCTAGGGTTTGGAACGGTCTGAAAATTATGCCAGGGCATGGGGGCATAACGCGATGGTGTATAGACGTAGTTGTTCATATCGTTCTCCGGATCGACTGTAGAGACACTGCGCAAAGGGTGGACTCTCGGTGGCGTACGTAGAACTCCCGAAACACGGGACGAAGATCGCGCAAGGCGAGGGTTTGTATAACGATAATCCATCGAGTCTTCGTTGTTTTCAAATTCAGTAATTCTAGTTCCGTTCAAAGGATCCTCAATTCTGTATTCTTTGACCGACGGGGAGCTAATTGGAGGACAGTTGGGTCGTTTGGATAGTGGTGGGGAGATGTTGATATCAGGAGAGTTATCAACAGCGGATTCAAATTTCACTGCAGCCTCCTCACTCAGCCCAGCTTCGCGCGCGAGAAATCCAAGAGACGCGTCCAGATTGAGAATGGGAGCGGAAGGAGGAGGTGTTGAATTGCCTGGCGTGCCTGGAAAAGAATGCCTTGCTGTCAGCTTCCCAGAAGCAGTGAGAAAAACAGATTCGAGCATATTACCTGCTGAGAATGGTGCAAAGTAAACAGAAGAAAGTGGTGTTTGTTTTCCAGGTGAAGTTTTATCATGAGGTGTCTGAGAAGTAGAATATTCGGGCTTTAAGGCACTGGGTCTTTGAATACCATCCAACAGATGCAGAGGACCTGCACACTGTGTTTTCTGACTGTGCTGGTTCTGCACTGATGATGAGGATGAGGTCAAAGAAGAAGTAGAGCAACTGTTATCAGTTGAGTGTGAAGGAATGTCCAGAGCGGGGGGCTCGGCGTTTAGTCGCAGGTTCATACGACGGTCATACACAAACTCATACATCTTCTTTCTTCTTCGTGAGCATCCGAGCACAGTGCTTGCACCAGCACTGCCATGGTGGACCAGTGTCTTGAACCAGATAACTGGCCCTTTTCCAATGTTAGCCAGGCTCTCAGTTGACAACCAACCTCTAGCAAGGCATGGCTAGAGAATCAGGGATATCACATACTCTGCTGAGACTGAGGCCTCTTTGCTATGGTTCTGTTTTTCATGGTTGACAACCCAATTCCTCAGGGATACATGAAAGCGTGGTCCTGATATAAGCACTGGAGGGTGCAGGTGAGGTTGTCAAGCTCACTTGTTGTCCCAAAGGAGTAGTGTGCCTGGTGGCTCACGTGCTCAGAGGACCACAGTGCCAGCCAACAATGGGACTCTCTCCGCTGGCTGAGCTCAAAGGTTGAGACCAAGGGTGCCTTTAGCAGGCAGTCCTCACTCTTCAGTGACAATGGTCTGGTGGGCAAACTGCCTACATCTTGTGCACCAAGGCTCCTGCAGGTTCAGTCCCTATCAACTGTCCTGTAAGAGTCATTGCAGTACCTGGTAGCTATGCTGACCTGCTTTCCCTGATATGAAGGAGCATATGCTAACGTCTGAACCCCCGTTGATAGCTGGTACCAACAGTATCCAGGCAAAAAGGAAATATCCAGTCATTGTCGGGCAATAAGCGGAACCTGCTTAACATCAAGCCAGATGAAGCTGGTTCTCAGGAGAAGCGATTCTTCTCAAGGAGGATGCTGATTGATGGCAGCTTACCCAAGGAAGGATTCGACGGCTGCTCCCCGCCTGTTCATTGAAACAGAGTGGTGACAGGGCCTGAACAGCAAGATATGGACACCAAAGATTAACTAGCACGAACGAGATCCGGGCAGCAAACCCCCGAGAGCGATTAAACCGAACAGCCGCCCTTAATTACCCACGGAATGATGGGGATCCAGGAATCCTCCCGTTGAAAAAAGACACGGTTGATCAAATCATCCCGTTGCCAAGACCATCGTATGGAACATAAAATCTGTCAAAGGTTGGGATAAGCAGCTCTGGCTCTGATGCCCAGGCATTAACTAACCAACTAACTAACTAAGTTCTTAGTTAGTTGGAGGATAGATATTCTCTAATTTGGCCTAGCAATAACAGACTCAGTCACTTTTGACAAAATCAACCCCATTTCGCTCACGCACTTCTGTCACCGTCATCACAAATATTGCATTCAATCTTGTCTAGTTTCGGAGGAGAGAATCATTTAGACCCAAGGTCACTCAGTCACAGTGCTTATGTGGAATCTGCAGACTCTAGTGAGAGTTGAAAATCTGTGATGGGGCTATTGAACAGTTCTCTTGTCTGCCTTCTGTGCTCTACAGAACAGTTCTATAAAGGATGGGCCCAGCAATTCCAGCTTGGTAATTCAAATGACTTTGCATGCTCATTGCCATTTACTGACAAACATCAGTGTTTATACTGAATGGTTGCATTGACACTATTGATGTTGGCCCCCATGAGCTCGCCAGAGAGTATCCACACTTTGATATCACCGTTCCCTCCTCAACCGGACATACCATCCGCACCAGAGTCACATTATTTCGACGCAGACTATCATTTACAGCTTCTAATGCATTCCTATTTCACTCAGCTTGTGTTCAACTACTTGAGATGTTATCTGGGATTAAAGTGTCTCCTGTTCGGCTGTTCGAGATCGGACAGGCTCTTCAACCCGACAGAGCCAGGCTCTCTGCTCCGGCCGAATTCAGCCCCAGATACGGTAAGTCCAAAATTATATTGAACGAGAGTGGAAAGCCTTTGGAGGCTCTAATCTGTTTTATTGTCCATATATAAGGCGAAATTGGTCCTACTAGCCCATTGTTGCCGATCGGCAGCGAGAAACAAGGTGCAGTCCCAGCCAGAATTCCCGAGTGGTCAAGCCCACTTGCCATTCCCGTTGAAATCATCATGATTGTACTCGAATATACCTCCGCAAAGACGCTTATAAGTTTCTTTCATGCAAGTAAGGAAACTCGGAGTTTGGCGGCCCCCTTTTGCCGATCTCACCGGTGCTATTTCTATCCTTCTATCAACGATGAGAGTACTGAAGACAGTATATGGACTGTCATCAATACTATTTTCCATACGTTTTCCGACGATGATTACTGCGACCTTGAGAGGAGATGGGATCTGATTGCTGATCTTAAACCAATTGTCAAACATATCCTCAAAAGCCCTGAAACGGGTACTCAACAGGAGACCTGGGATTCAAACAGATTTCTTGAGCAAGCGCCACATGCCTTTGGCTTAAGGCGACTACTTGCTGACATTCCAAGCGATGTACAGATGATGGAAGTGCATACCACGACTATTCGTGGCAATGACTATATTTGTGGCGTCGGATGGAAATCCGCCTCTGGGAGCACAGTCTTAGGCCATGAGTCGAAGGCTAGACGGTGGATTAGTTCTCGGTTGCATGGATGCAACAACACACTGCATTTCGTTGTGGATACTCTAGGATTAAGGAGTTTAAAATTTTCAGAGTCACAATGGTCGTCAGGAAAGCCAGAAGACATCAAAGGCTGGGAAGGGCTAAGCCTACAGAAGACCTCTCGGATCTGTGTAATACTTGATGTAAGTAGGACCCGGATACAGAAACTGGTTATGTATATACGGGTGCAGGCTATTTTATAAGGTACTTTGCTGATTACTGCTTACAGAAACTGAAAATCCGATATATCGCCTGGGCTCAAATGGATACACCATCATTCAACGAAACATTGCTCATGAAAGGCACACAAGGTCCTGATTTTGGGATTGTAGCCGAGGAGAATTACGTCCGAGGATGTTTTGACGATGCCCGTCATGTGTGTGGCTATGGTGGTTTTGGTGTTGAATCCGTCATACTGGGTGAGGAATTGAGTGGGATTACGGTGTACGGCCGCTATTCCTTTCTTGAAATTTGTGGACTTAGTGTTCACTCCCCAGCATCCTTTCAGCTTGTTGGTTGCGAATCAGACCTGGCTATGCACTTCCCGATTCATGGGCCCGCTGAAGTAGTTAAGGAAGTTGACGTACACTCGACTCTAGGTCCTAACTACACCCTATGCATTCACTTCACAGTAAGGATGCACGCAAACTTTGATGCTTGAAAAGCTAGTAACTTTCGTTATATAGGTGCGGACGAACTGGGATCGAGAGTACCATTTTGGGTGCTTTCCCGCTTCTCAGACTTTCTCTCCGACTAAGACGCTGCGACCACCCCCGGGAAGCTACATACACTCTCTTTATTTCTCCCTAGGATACATCAGAGACGTTCAGTCATGTGGCATTACGTACCGCACTGGTTCACGAGGCAGTCCGCGCCCTGAGACCTGGCCAGTATCAAGACGTCCTCGCTTGTTGCCACAAGTAGAACTGCTGGGTAATTTTACGGTTGAGTCCCATGCTAGTCTTTGTGGGGTGAGACGCGCATTGTTCTACTGTGAAGGCGGGCGGTATCTAGGTCTAAAACTCTACTATAACTATGGCGGAACCGAAACCGTCGGTCAAATTCGAGCAATGCACAGCACTGAAGTTGTCTTTTCAGACGGAGAAGAAATCCGCCGGGTCTGGATTGAGACTGATGGCTCCAAAATCCATAGCCTTGAGTTCGAGACCGATCGACCTCGAGAACTGCAACGAAAGGGTGAAGGCCACATTGTGACTAGTTCAACGGTGCGTTTGCGCGTACATCAACTCAAATGATATAGATGCCCACTGATATGACATGTAGGTTATTTTATGGTGGTTCTCGAAAACGGTGGATGTTATTTCTATCTTTGATCTAGATTCAGTGGAAGTAGTACACAGTGACAAGTGAATACCTTTTACACCAGGGCAATTCTTTTGAGACCGGGAAAGGAAAGGTAGATCGATATTTCCCATGTTCTCTACTCTTTGATTATATAAACTGATTTGTGTTGTCGCTATAGTGAAAGCCAGTTAGCAGGTCTTCCTAGCTTTGTTATTACATTTCACCAATCTTCCCTTTTTTTGGAGTGAAATTGTCAAAATGTCAGGGATTTCATATCAGATCTATTCCAGTAGATACGTCTACTGCAACTTACACCAAGTCCGCTGCATCAGATGAATACCTTGCAATTTAGGCTAATTAAATCATTAAGTCCAGCCAAAAGCCCATTTGAAAAAGGGTGGAAAACATTGGACAATAAACCCATTCATTTATTGTTTGAATACAACACCATATAGGTGGAATAAACCATACTGCCAATGCTTTGGCACTACCAGGGTCTAGCTGTCGATAGCAATCCGATCAAGGGCCTTGTTCTCTCTTTGATACTGGTGTTGCTTTTTCTGGCAGGTTTTTCATTCCTGAATCAAACAATATGATCATAAATAAGCGGCTATGCCATTCAGTGATCCCCAACAGTGTGTTTACGTGAATGTGGAATACCCAGCAAAAGAAGCCTTTGCGTTATATCTATCTTTAGGATGACCAAGAGGAACGCGAAGATCAGTTCCTTTGTCGGGTCCTTGTCGAACAGAGTTCGAGTCTTAAAATCGTGGATTCGTTGGTTGTTAAAAAAGTGCACTTCGAAATGGGTGTTCCCCAAGGTCAAGAGTGCTTGGGAGACGGTCGTTCGTTACGCGGACACACTCTTATCGCGCATTATAGGCGGCTCTGAAGAGAAACAGAAACCGGTGATTGAACAGCCTCTTATAGCTCTAGCAGTTTCTATGCTGTGTATACTCGGATTACGATATGCGGGAAGATATACTGGCTGGATTTGGCGGCTCGATGTGGGAGAAACACAGGATGTTTCCATATCCACAGAAGATAAAACAAGTGAGTGCAGTTTTGGCAAACGCTAGAAAGCCATTAATTTACTCATATTTGCTAGTTCGAACAGCACCCAAGCACAGACACGTGCCCCCATTTCCCTGTGAAAAGCGATATGACGGAAATGGTACAAGTGACTATGGCAATCAGTACAGCTCACCATCGTGTTCGGAAGCATCTTCTCTTATGTATTCTGCGCTTTCTGATATTTCACGGCTCGAAACCATAATGGGTATCCGTCCTGTCTTTGATAAACCTCGTCATGTCATAAGCCCGTTTCCGGATTCCACAAACGAAGCAGCCCAAAAGAGAACCGGGAGGAGCAAATCAAAGATACCTGCACCGGCACCATTTACACCACCTCATCAGGTCTTGAACATGGAAGATTATATACATGCTTCTCCGCCGAAAAAGCTTGACTCGGATACCACCTTGGGCTTTTCAAGTCCACCAGAACGGCCTATAAAAGTGCGTTACTACTGTGACGCAAACGGATGCATGCTTACCTATGATTCAAATCTCGATGATCTTGTAGTATCCGACCAGATAGTGCCGGCGGACCTGCGGCGAAACCACGTCACTTATATCGACCGGGTAGACTGGAATCTGTACTGCGCCCCATTCTCACCGATACCATTCAACGAGTTTGCAGGCCAGGCTCGACCGGATACGCCGAGCGTCCATGATGACGATAGCGATGCAGAGTTTGAGGAAGAGCTATTTGGCAGTCCGACCGTTTGCAGGGACAAGGACGGTATTGATGTTGATTTTGATGGCTCGGGTTGGCGGAATTGGAACTATGATGCGGAGATGGATGCCGAGAAGAGTGCGCTTAGACTTAACGCGGAGACCATGGAGGAGATCTGTTCCCCAGCTGCGTGCGATTCACTGGGCCTGATTGGAGATAGATTTAAGGATGTTGACATTGGGGCAGAAGCTGATTTCGCGGGAGAGGTGAGAGATCGATCTGGTGTGCAGGGATGGTTAGATGTTCAGAGCTAACTAGAAAGGAATGGAGAATGGACATTTTCTACTCCCATGAGCACATCTCCGTAGAATGGCCGTTAAGAGAACACAATATCAACAGAGAGAGATGAACCCCTGAATATCAAAATGCACGACGTCACCGACGCCAAGGCCCCCTCCCGCTGAGTCAGCCGCGCCCAAGCCTGCCAAGAGCGGCAAGAAACACGCGAGAGTGACAGAGTGAATCCGACGAGGTTTGCGAGCTTCAACCTTCTTCATCTCGAGACAATGTTCTCCGGCTTCTGGAGCGTGTGTATCACCTCTTCTCCATCAGTCTGTCAGAACCAGAGCCGTGTTGCGATCCTTCTTGCTCCGATCTTCGATATAAACCAAGCCGTGGATTACTGAACCCGCTCCCCTCCCTCATTCTCCCTGACTTGCGTATACACGCTCAATGACAGCCCGTTTGATCCTCCGGGCGGCGTCGGGGACTTCTTGATCCTGTCGAAGTACGGTTTGATAATCCATTGTCACAATGCGTCCACCACGATTAATCCTGCTGCTTGTCTGCTTTATCTTCCTTCCCATCCTCCTTACGACACTGTCCCTGGTTTCCGCACGATCTCGACACGGTACTGCAGCAGCCTCATCAGCGTCTCACCGGACCAGCCGTCTTAGAGCTTTATTCTCATTCCACGCCCCATCGGCTCTTTTCCCACCGTCTGCGATTATTAGCCTGACCCAGGATAATTCCACTTTCTTTTTGGCCCGACCTGCTGCGTTTGGGCCTCTTTTGCCTTCGAAGGGGTTGAGTGGTCCCTTGTGGATTGGGAACGGTTTCAGCGATGATACCTTGAGGAGAAGCGGTGTGGGAATCACTGCTGAGGGCGAACTGGGCTGCTCGGATGTTCCTGGGTGGGAAGATGGCGGACAAAATAAACATACACAGCTTGGGGCCGGTCCCCAACGTGGAAGTCAGAATAGTGGTCATGTCGAGAAAGAGTCTATACATGGTGGTGCTTTGGATGGCCACCGAAAGAGAGACGTCGATGGTGTTGGCCGAGCGGGTGGAGCGAAAAGACCCAACGAAGGCGATGGAACGGATGACTATCTCCACCATCCGTTACCCCAATCGGATACACCATACCCAAATCTAGACCGCTCGGGCCGACAAAATGCCAAACCCAGGGTTTCTACTCATGCAGATATTCAGTCACTGCAAGAAAGCGCGGAGATTTCGGGCAAAATAGTTCTCTTAAGCAGAGGCGGCTGTGGATTTCTTGAAAAGGTCAAATGGGTCCAGCGTCGAGGAGGCGTCGCCCTCATTGTTGGAGACGACACGCGGGGAGGCGGACTGGTCACGATGTATGCGCGTGGAGATACGTCTAATGTGACTATTCCTGCCGTTTTTACTTCTTACACCACTGCTCATCTCCTTTCGTCACTTGTCCCGCCTGAAGGGACGCTTGATGCTCCGAAGATCGTACCAGGGGGAGGAAAGCAGAAATCAAAACCGCATCGAAAAGTTTCTTCTACTAAGGGTGCATCTAAACCAACTGCCACCTCAACCAGCAGTTCCGATTCATCTCAAGCCCACCCCGACGGATTACTAAATTCTCTCGCATCGCTTTTAGGGTTTCCAGGACAGAAAGGCCATCTCCCGAATATACATGAGGATAGCCGCCGCCCACCTAGCAGTGGAAATCTTGACTGGTCTTCTCATAGCGAGCCTAGTCAGGAGAAAGTGCCAAAAAAGCAAGCCGGTGGAGCTGGCAACCCTCCAAATTCTGCACAACCCGGCAGCAGCGACGACTTTGTCATCGGCGTTCAAGATTGGCGTGATCCCGATTTAGTGCCTGTTAAGACTAGCACGAGCGTCTTTGCTACTGCGATTCCAACATCCTCTGCGAAAGGTAGAGGTAACAGTGGACAGAAGAAACACGCGTCCAAACAAGAGCCATATTCAAGTGGGCTAGCAGGAGGGAATACCACACCGAGAAGTGGGGAATATAAAACCTCAAAAGATAACCTGAACGAGCCTGGGAGGGATCACAGTAACGAAAGCCAAGGTGGACGTTGGTGGAATGGCCGCTTTCGCTTGGGCAGATCAGACGATGATGATCGCCTGCTAGCCGAAACAGACAAAGTTCGTCCTGAAGCTAAACAATTCCACGGTGCCGTCGGCTCTACTGGAAAAGACTATGCCGATGCTGGTGACGAGATTGATCGTGAAGGCCTGTGGGTGACATTGACCCCCACAAGCATGTCTACAAGCCCATTTTTTGATACTCTACTGGTTTTGGTGGTCAGTCCACTGGTTACTTTGACGGTTGTATATGCACTGTTATTACTGCGATCTCGGATCCGACGTCGGAGATGGCGCGCTCCCAAGGCCATCGTTGACCGTCTTCCTGTCAGAACATATCATACAATGCCTACCATCAGCACACCAACCACAGCCTCTCCCGACGCTTCATCGCCATCCTCGCCCTTATTGACACATTCTCGACCCCATTCCCCGCGCCCCCGACCTCGTTCGCAAACCTGCGGGCCTGTTTCCGCCTCGTCAAATTCCTTGGACCCTGGACGTGATAAGGCAGAGAAGCCTCGATCAGGATCAACGTTGTGGCGCCGTAAATACACAGGCAGACAGGTTGAGTGCGTTGTATGCTTGGAAGAATACATCGATGGGCAGAGTAGGGTTATGAGCCTTCCCTGCGGCCATGAATTCCACGCTGAGTGCATGTACGTTTTTGTCCCTCGAAACTCAAATGTGGCTTTGTGCTAACAATTTCATTAGAACCCCATGGCTCACGACGCGCCGGCGTACCTGTCCTATCTGCAAAGGTGACGTGGTTCGCTCCCTTGGAGCTTCTGCATCCGGCGCACGCGTGGAACAACCCGAGCCGACGTCCGACAATGGCCAAGCGCGAATCGCCGAAACGCGTAATGACTCGCCATCGTCGGCAATTCCTATACCTGACGATGATTTGGATTCGGACGTGGAACGTGGAGTAAACACAACCGCACCACTGCTGGGTAATTCCCACGAGTCTGCGGCAGCACAATCGAGCTGGCGAAGTCTTGCGAATTTAAGCCTATCTGCTTTAAGTGGAGATTCGATGTGGCATCAGCCCAGCCATACTCGATCTAATAGAAATCGTTGACCGATTGATACCTTAGTTCTTTTCGCCGACGCAGTTTCCTAATCTTCTTTTTTCGCTGACTTTCTGCCCTCTTTTTCCCTTCTTTTGTCTCATATTTGGCATCGTTTTGGTACTCCAATCTGTTTGGTAGGACTGGTGTTCGGGTGTTTATGGAGGTGATCGCATCGGAGTTACTCCCGGGAATCAGCTTCTGCTATATGGGACAGGAGTCAAGGGAGCGTTACTGTCCGGGGATTATCAGATATTTGATTTAGCAGCTCTCCATACAAATGAGAGCATATTATGTCCTCCGTATCGTGATTGGTTTATTTCAGAGCCCCACAGAACGCGATCCAGACCGCGTGCACGTGCCTTTGAGCCGCGAGCCATGACATCATAGCCGTCATCCAAGTCGAAGAAAGTGTTTGTTTTTGCAGGATTCAAGCCGGCAGAGAGCGCGAGTATTAAAACGGAACCACGCTGCCAACTCTGCATTGCTGGCATCCTCTTTCCTTTTCTTCAGATCCGGCAGGCCTCTGAGAGCAACATCACTCCTATCCAAAGCACTCATCACAATGTCAGCCACGCAATCCAATCCAACGGTCATGGACCGCATCAAGTCTCTCGCCATTGAAGAGATCAAAACCATGCGCAGCCTAGTCCAAGATGGCCTTCAATCAGGAGCATACATCTACCCATTCCAGGTAAACCAATTGAAACCATACCCAAACAAAGCAACAATGGCTAACCCATCTCCCTCCAGGGCATAATCCACCTCCTCACCCACCGCACCCTCCTCCGCCCACTCCTCTCCAAACTCCTCCCCACCCTCTCCCTCTCCATCATAGTCACCACCACCATGTTCTTCCTCACCTACATCCCGCAAACCGCCCTTCTCGCATTCACCTCCGGCCCACTCCTCGCCCCCATCTCCGCCGCCCTCCTCGTCCTCACCGAGAGTTCCTCCATCGTCAACTTCCTCGCACGCTCCTTCATCCTGCACGACTCCCTCATCGACGCCTTCGACGCCACCCTCCTATCCCGCGGCCAGACAGCGCTCGTGTCACGCGGCAGGGAGCTAGACGGCACCGGAGCCGCCGCCGCGGATCCGATCGCGCGATTGGGCAAGGTGGTCAGGAAGCGCGTCGGAGGCAATAATGGCAATGGCGGGCAAGGAGTGGTGAAGATGTGGATGCGGTCGCTGATGTATTTGCCGTTGAACTTTGTGCCGGTGGTGGGTAGTTTGTTGTATTTTGCCGGGCAGGGTAAGCGGGTCGGGGATGTCGCGCATCTTAGGTATTTTGAGTTGAAGGGCTGGAGTGAGGAGGAGAGGGAGGAGTGGTTGAAGAAGAATCGCGCTGCGTATACAAGGTATGTAGTTACAGCTTCTCTTCCCCCCCACACGTCTCTTGGTCGATTTATATTCCCGCATAGAGGAATGTCTCTGGTTACTTGGTTCTGACACCTGGTGATAGCTTCGGAGCCGCGGCGTTCATCCTTGAAATAGTTCCTTTTGCCTCGCTGGCACTCGCGTATACGAATACCATTGGTGCA
This sequence comes from Byssoonygena ceratinophila, assembly GCA_001430925.1. Classification (NCBI taxonomy): domain Eukaryota; kingdom Fungi; phylum Ascomycota; class Eurotiomycetes; order Onygenales; family Onygenaceae; genus Byssoonygena; species Byssoonygena ceratinophila. The sequence goes on from LJPH01000858.1 coordinate 289,711, forward strand.
GCGTTGTGGGCGTCGAATATGGAAAAGACAATGTCAACTGCGCCCGCGCTGCGAGAACAAGCGAAGAAAACAGAATGAGTGGCCTTAGACCTCTTTGATTGCTACTGTTCATGTTTTTTTTTCTGTGTCCCTCTAATTTGTGTATATGTACTCCGTATAATTACTACTTTTGGCGGCACAAATGAGCTATCCCACTCCAGGCGCTTCTTCTCTGTGAAATGCCATGGAAGCCTTGGACTGCATGAAACCAATGCCGCTCATCAAGGCCACCATTAGAGTGCATGGCTACTGTAGCAGTATTATCTCAATACAGAACATGTGGTAACTTAATGGATTGATCTTTGGCATTGACAGCACGGAGAAATGGAGTCCGCAAGGCCAACTCTCGTTACAATAGTCCCTATAACTTCGCAAACTAACAATATCCACCTCAAAAGAGTATACACACTAGTTAATGGCTCAGCCTTCGCACCTCTGTGATACTGATCTCCCCTTGCTCTCGATTTTCCGGCGCAATAAACTCAATAGTCATATCATTGTCTGCGCTGCTTCCCGCTATTCCGATGCTTAGCGCCATTTTTGTAGTCGTCGTAGTCGTCGGAGTCGTCGTACTCATCGTCGATACCATCCGCCTCGTCATCTTCTCCGTCTTCCGGATCTTTTGTCTCATCATCTTCTCCGTCTTCCGCATCTTTCTTATCGCCTTTACCATCTTTACCATCTCCACCTTCTGCCTCACAATTGCCTGAGTGGCAATTCTCCGCGGCGCAGTAGGATTTGGATGAGCCACAGTACCCTTTGGTGGAACAGCTACAAGAAAGAGTCAGTTAGCACGCAGTGACGTGAGGCACAGCGCGAGCTCAAGCATGCAACTCACCAGTCGCCGAATCTTGATCCAACGCAGATCTTATCCCCTGGGTAAAGGGGCCCACAAGTGCCATCCGTAGAGACTTGACCGGGACTCAAATCACAAGCTCCAGACACGCAGTTACCCAGACCTAGAATTCATTCATTAGCACAAATCCTTTGATTTGTCAAAGAAAAAAGCAACCAGCTGGCTACCTACCGCACCATAAGGCGCCAGAACCACAGTAGCCACTGGTACTGCAGCAATCACCAAAACCAGAGCCTACGCAGCCGACAGTATCATTGCATTTTCCGTCTTTGCTAATGAGCTTTGGTTGCTTGGGGGTCCCAGTCGCCTCGGGAATCTTAGTTGTGTTAGTGAACCTGCCTGGTATGCTTGTTGTGTTGGTGAATCTAGTAGTCTCAGGTACCTTGACGTTATCCGTGGTCTTAGTCGTCAGAAGGTCCTTGCTTGGTCGGGGCCTAAGGGTTGGCCCAAATTTGCTGGTTTCTGGTAGAAAACTTTCGAGGTCGTCTCCAAGGTCATCGGATGGATTAGTTGGCGCGGGTACTCCTGTTAGGGACGAAGTAACAACAGGTGCTACACATATAGCATAATTCATCCAGAGATTGGTGCAATCACGGTCGATCTGCGAAAGGGAGGTATTAGTAAAGAGGGTTGCACGAACTATTCTTGACGATGCGAAAGCAAAACATACTCTAGTGTTATAGCTCAATAAGTTGCTATAAGTGATTCCACTAAAATTGCAGTTAGTCCTGTCACCTTGCTATGAAGTACGGAGGTGCGGAAACAAGTCCATGGGCTAGACCTGTGTAAAGGTATATTTCCAACACTTCCCAAGATGCAAAGAAACACATATACTTACAATCTCCGGGCAACAGATAAACACTGTCGTACGTTGTTAGTTAATATTATACAAAAATGGGAATTAGGAAGCTAGCAAACCGTGTCACCGGAAACCACGCTATAGTAAGCACCGCAGGATTTGATCGCGCCCGGTTGAGTAGGTCTCGGTGGAATGGCTTCATCTCGGTTAAGAAAGCTTCGCTTGACAGAGATAACCTCCCTTACCTGTTGTATAATAGGGCCCTGCACGTGGGGCAATTGATTTTTTGTCCAATCGATTAGAAGTAGGTGAAGCAGCTGTGAGGTGAGTTGATACCCGACGCTGACGCTTTACAGTGTGTGTAGGAACGGTTCCAATGACAAGGGTTGGAGCTGATGTCGTAAAGGGTAAATCTGTCGAGCATGTTTCTTCTAACACCTTGAACTGGTCAATGAGGTAATCTGTGAAGTTCCCAGGAGGAAGGGTAGGTGAAAGAAGACGCTGCCTCCAAAGCAAGAGGAAACACTCGCTGCAATACTAGATTGCCGTTAGCCAATACTATGATCCACTGTTCGTGGCCGTACCGAGTCTTGGCTGGTATGACCGACTGGCACAGACTGTTCAAATCTCGGTGAAAGGGCGTATCTTACCTGCTCTCGGTGGTACAAATTTGTAACACTCATAGATTGTTCTTCTCCGGAGAAAACTCGTTTGCCGCAATATGCTGGAGGATCTGCTTCAGAGCAGGTTTCCAGATCCCATCTTCAACTAGTGTCAGCTTGTATTTGCCTATCGTGCCCTTCTTGGAGAGAACTCACTTTGTATAAACGCTGCCATCCCACTTCTGGGATTCCAAAATACAAAATGTTTCGGAACTGGGAAGATATATTAGAGGCAAAGTGAGATAAAAACATTGTCAACACGTATGTAACTCACACATCCTGGAGACATGCAAGGTCATGGCCAGCAATGTATTTCAGAGGAAAAGCCTTTGGCTCAAAGATAATGCCATTTGCAGTTACTTGATCTTTGGAGCATTGTGTTTCGACCACCGAAAGCCATGAAGCCAAGGATTTCGAGCACTCAGTAGTGCAAAGCGCAGTGAGATTATCCTTATACCAGACTAAACAGCAGGAGTGAGTGAACCAGACGCATTTAAGAAGGGAAACATTAAAGGAGCTATACAATCATTGTCAACGCCTCTAGCTGCTCTAGCAGCATTGGCCTGGTCACATTCAACCGTTTGATTCCTGCAAGCCGACCAGTCAACACCCGAGACCAATAATAGTCAGATGGCAGGGAAATTAGAGCACGTACAGAGCAGTCAGGCACTGAGAGGAGATACCAAGTGCTGCAGCAATGGCATGATGATCGTATGTGGCGTAGATGTTGAACGACGCTGCAGCCAATCCGGCTAGGGCCAAGGGCAGACCTAGTCTAACCCACTGAGCATGCATGCTGACAGTGGTGCTAGAGGAACTGAAATGAAAAGAGTAAAACAAAGACACCAAGAATGATTTGCTTCCAAAAAATGAGACAAAGACGAAAGGAACGCCGTCAAGTAGATATACGAACTCTTTGAAGATGCTGCGTAGTGATCTGCTTGAAGAAGAGAAAAAGAAGAAGAAGAGGAAGAAAGAGACGAAAGGAGGGGGAAAGGGAAGAAGACGAGGATGACACGACGTCTTGTCTCCCAATACAGCAGGAGCGGGCGAGCCTGCGTCTCCAGAGTTGGAAATCGCCAGTTGTGGCAGTCTCGCCTTGCCATGCTCCATTCAAGGAAGGAGCGGCGTGTCGTAAAGAATGCGTACATATAGATGGTAACAACAACCGCGGAGAACCTTGGGCATCAGATATGCACTGTCTCTTGGAATTGGGAAGAGCCCATCATTTACGTGATGCATCTTGTTCACGGCATGATCACCCAGGTAGAAAACAGAGCTTGAGGGTCTTTGCATGCTCACAGAAACCCAGCTTTCTAATGGTTGAGAATATTCAAGCCAGAAATTGTGGAAGTGAACATGCATTCAACATGTCAGTCTCCTATTGAAATGCTTTTTATATGGACTCGTCCTTGGCATAGTGAGGCTAGTCCTAAAGCGGCGAATTCGTCGCATCATCGAACGACATCAACGAATTGCGAGGAAAGAAAAATATCTGAATGAAAGATTTCCGGGCTTGTGACTCTATTGGATATCCGCATGAAATATATATGCAAAAAAAACAAGGGTGAATATACAAGGTGAAAAGAAAAGCCCTGATTGGGATCTCGATATGCGCTTTAAGGCCCCTAAATTCGTAGAACTGACGCCGCACAATGCATTTGGAGGGAGTGAAAACAAACACAGCAAGGAGAAGGGCGTAGGAGAGGAACAGAGAGAGAGAGGAAGACGTGATTATGACCAAGTATCCATTTCTTTCCATTCCTTTGGCGGCGGGATTTCCACGGATTGCGCGTCAAATACCCAGGCACCGACTCTAGCTCGTTTTCTTCGTCGGAGTTGCCAGGGTGTCAGCCACTCTTCAAGCCTGCTGGCCCACTTGCTGTGATCTTTGTTGTTCGCCCATCCGGCGATGGAGTCTCTGTAGGCGTCGTTGATGGGTTTTCTGCGAATGTCGGTATATGTCTGGAACGCGTCATGCAGAGGTTGGTCGTAATAAACAGCGAGGATGCGAGCTAATAAAATTGCGTCGTCAAGGGCATAAGCTGCTGATTCATCCCGAGGTGGCATCTAGATGCCTGTCAGTAACCCAAGACCAAACGCCACGAGTAGGAACTTTTCACATACCGCATGCGCCGCATCGCCTATCAATACTATCCGTTCCGTGAACCATTTGCCGCCGGGAGCAATCTGATAGACGGGATATATCGACCATCCTTCAGCCTTTTCGACAATTTCGTGAATGCACGGTATTACAGATTCCCCGAAACGTTCACGGATATCGTCGCGAAGGGCTTTTAGCGGCGTCCACCTTGGTCTAAAGCTACCCGTCCCTTCTTTTCTCCAGGCGTCGCTCGACAGGAGTGAAGCGTCAATCTGCACCAACCCGGCGACAAAAACCTCGGCCTTTTGCCGGTCACAGAACGTAGTCAACAGTGCGCCTCGCCTCGATCGGTTTATGGCGGTGAACTTGAAGTGGATCGGCGACTCTAATTCATCTGTTTTTATGGTGGTCTGTATGAAGGAGATGCCGGTGTACTGAGAAGGTCTCTCGGGATCGACAAGCTTTGTTCGAATAGTTGAATGCACTCCATCGCAGCCTATTGCCAGGTCGCCGGTTGCGCTCGTTCCATCGGCGAAAAAGACGGTGACGCTCTTCTCAGACTCCATTCCTCCGATGACCTTTTTTCCGAACTCGAAGGTAATGTTGCTGACATTCTCTGCAGCGGCCAACATGGCGAGATGGAGACAGATCCGCATCACCCTCCGACCCTTGTATCCACCGTAACCCTGGCCCTTTTTACCAGCGAAGTCGACGCAACCCATCTTCCGGCCGCTGTGGATGGAGTAGTATTCTATGCAATCTACGTCGACACCAGCATCGGGCCCCATTTTATCGAGTTCTTCGAGGATACCGAGCTGAGCAAGGTGTCTCTGGGCGACAGGAGTGAGGTTGATAGCGCCTCCGGAGGTGGATGGCACATCGCGGAGCTCGTAGATTGTGATTTTCAGGTCGGGGTTGATTGGAGTTAGCTCTTTGGACAAGGCAAGGGCAGCGGCAATGCCCGCAATACCGCCGCCCAGGACAAGGATATTGGAAGCATGAAGCATGATGGTGGTTGTGAGTGAGAGTGAAAATAAACAATCGATGACGGCGGCGGCAAAGAGTATTTAAGCTTTTGGCCGCTTTGCGAGATTATTGATGATCCAGGAACTAAGCAACGAACGAGTGTGTTTGATGGCATCGGTCCATGTCCAGAAGAATACACAGGCCTTTTGGTGCAAAAAGGGATGTTCCTGAGCAGACGGTGAAATATCGGGGAACAGAAAAGATCGGGAAGGAATCCAAGTGCTAGATAGTAAGACACAAGAAGCGCAAAAAAGCACTTTTGGCTTTCTTTGATGGACGAGATGCAGTGGCCGAACTTTTCCCTTGAAGCTTTGCGAGAACAAAACTTTGTTTCCCACGGGAGAGGAGGACGCCGAGCAAACCACAAGTCTGGCTTGTGGATTCGGGAACGGTCAAGTTTGGTGAATATAAAAGAAGAAGTAAGAAGAAAACTCAACGGCCAGCTCACGGGACGTGTTTGAGTTTCTTGAACTGACTGATTCTGGAACCATTTAGCGGACCTTAGGAGACATATGTATATTCCCAGCGTGCTGTAGCCATGCAGCTAGTGAACTGTATATCTATATGCAGTCCGTACTCCGTATTAGCAGCGCATATTAGATGGAGGTGGGGGAGGAGTTTGGCAGAGTTTATAACTCGGATGCATCAGGCCTACTGCAGATAACAAGCATGCATGATCACAGACAAGTCCCTGTACGACAACCCACAGCAAACCATGGACGAACCCCCCCCGGCTTCTCCGGCTCAGTCGATCCGACCTGGCTTGGCCGAAAAAAAGTCGTGACGAATTCCAAGACGAGCTAGCATGTGGGCTTGAGTAAGTTAGACGCCACGCTATCAAAGCCAAACCCGACATCAACGGCAGTTTCAGAGGAAATTTGACTCAAAAGCCGCTGCTACTCTTGATGGTGGAAGCTAGACTCGTGTGTCTTGTCTTTATTTTTGGTTTTATCCGAGTTAACCTCCTGGATATCAGCAAGCGTCGCTTAACCAGATAAGTCTGCCTTGAGAACTGGCCCGTCCACTGGTCGCGGATTGTACGGAATTCGAGGTGGAGGAGTCACAAGAAAATGGGACAATTGTGGCCGAGGCACCGTGCTATCACATTTGCCAGCACGATGGACTGAAACTGGCTCCTCTACGGAGTACCTGTTGTTCTTGTCCTGCAGAGTGATGAAACCATGACAGCAACTCTGCAGAGATGTGGTCTTCCGTTACTATCCCGAGATGTTAGCCCTGCAGCTGTCGTGTTGAGATCATTTGAACCCTGAAGCTAGTCCCAAACAGGCTTATATTACAGTACGGTATCACAGTACAAATTACAGTCTCTTCAGATCTGAGACTGATATTACTATCCAACACTCTTTAAAGTGGCATGGAGAAGAAGAATAAAGAAAATCGACGTTCTGTTGTGGATTGGCACTTTGTAAGCCTGTCGGAGACTTGGGTAGACTGACTATCAGGATTTACAGCCGGAATGGCTGAGCAGAAGCCCACCGGGCAGATCCATAAAGAAGCTTCACTCAGACACCACTTTACTATGTGTATATGGTTTTCACACTGGAAGAAATGCAGTCACATAATCTTGATACTTTTGAGTGGCTCTTTAACAGTACTACATATATTCTCATCCAGGATTATCCGGGATAGGACATGGATTTTTCCGCAGGCCAGGGGAGCCCAGTCTGTTTAGAGCTGTCACATCAAAATGGGGAAGAAAGGAGCCTAACTAGTTAACTACTCCCGCGGGATGCAGCATTATTGTTCCACTGTTTTTCTCTGCATCTGCATCTTAACATCCCCGGAAAGCACCGGTTTGATTCCACTCATTTAATTGTTCAGTTATCATCTTATACTCTGGAGTATCCATTTGTTTCATATTATTATACTTCCTGTATGGTGTGAAGACCAAACCTCTCGCGAGATATGCAACCCCTGTTGGACTGCTGCTACTCTCCGCAGAGTCTAAATTGTATGTGCTTAAGACTTTATTTGTAGAACCCTGGATGATCCTGCTCAGGCACGGGCCGATGCTTGACATTCTTCTATCCCACAGTGAGCATTCCACTATCATTTGCACTACTTGTGAAGATGCTCTTTTCAATTGAACCAGGCTCATGGAGAATCTGGAGTGTAGAGCAACAACTGAAAACTCCCCAACAATAAGTATGTTTAGGGGAGCGACCACACACTGGCCCAAAACTCAGCTGCTTTTCGGAACTTGGAATCATTTACCTTACTGATATAATCGGGTAGCCCCTACAGGTGAACTATCCGAGAAGAAGCCTGGGAAGCATTGAATGGCCAAGTCCGAATAACGTACAGCAGATAATCGAGTTGATGTCTACCTAACCATCATGTTTCCAAGACTCCGTCTAAGGAAGGGCATCAAAAGAGCAAGCACAGAGCACGGCGGAAGACAATTCACAAGAGATATGCCCTACAGCACTGGTCATCAAGCAGTCAAGTTCTCCCTGATCTTGGCCACATCCTCATCCGAAAATTTCAACATGCTCTTGACATACCCCTCCGCACCTCCTTCATAGTTTCCCTCCAGATCTTCCAGGAACCGGATCATGGTCTCATAATTGACACTGCACAAGCCAGCAATACCCTTCATCAGGGTAGGGTCAGTACCGAACTTGTCTGAGAGGAAATCCCTCATCACGATATCACGGGCAGGCTCCACGCCGATACGGGTAAGCGTGTAGTCTCGCGCAATGATATCAGGAGAGCAGCCGGCGAGGCGCAAGATCAGCGCCGTAAGCACACCAGTGCGATCCTTCCCGGCTAAAACAAAAGGAGACAAGATATTAGTCGCTCACAATTGAAATAATCTCAAAGGAAGACAACAACAACAACAACCACCACCAAAGCTTACCAGCACAATGGAACAGAACCGGCTTATCCGGCTCGTCCCTAATATGCTCAAACACCTCCTTAAACACCGGCACATGCGTCGCCAGAATATCCCTATACATATCCACCATCGCCTTCAACCCGCCATCCTCGGCGCCAAACTCACCAAACACCACCGGCCGCGGATCCTGCGCCGCCGGCAGCCAGCGAATATCCACGCCGTCGATCTGCGGCGTGCCCAACCTCTCGCGCTCCTGCTTGGACCGGAGATCGAATATCTTCTTCACGCCCAGCTCCGAGGCGAGCTGCAGCTTGCCGGCGTCCTCGATGGAGGAGATCATGCCGGAGCGGAAGAGGAAGTTGTTGCGCACGGGCGGCTGGCAGCTGGGCTGGCCGATGTCGCGGACATTGAAGACGCCTGGGATGGCGAGGAAGGGAGGGCGCGAGATGATCTGGCGCACGATGTCGGAGGCGATGGAGGTGGTGACGTCGGTTTTGACGAGCGTTTCAATGTCTTCGAGAGTGGTGGTTGCGGTGTCTTGGGTGAGGGAGGCCATGGTCGGACGAGAATGGTGCTCGGGGCTTCTATGGATAGTTGTAACGAAGAGTTCGTAGTGTGTCGTTCTGGAGGATATATAGAAGCGAGCAAGTTCAGTCGCAGCTCTCCAATCCAAACCTAGGTAATATGCAGGCAACAATTTGGGTATCAAGCGAATTCAAAGAAGAAACCAGAAGAGAGGGAGAGAGAAGACAGCAGCTGCATAATTCGAGTTGATTCTCTCTTTCCTCAACTCAGCTCAACTCGCGATCACTGAAGTCTCTCCCTTCTCATGCATTCCCCAAAGGAAAAGACGGCGCGATCTTCACAGTAAATCTACCCCGCCCCCTCTTACGCACCCCGGGGTACATACTTCCAGAGCAGCCTAAATCACCATTCCACAACCAGACGTATAGATATCGAAAGTACAAAAAGAATTTGGTTGAGGAAAAAGCGAAGGACGGCCAATCCTCGTACTCACTACTCCGTAAATGAAGAGAGTCCTTCATGCTCGGAGACAAAGGAAAAGCAACGATGTCAGCAACAATACAACAACGCAGGAACATTTACATATGTGCTAAGCGCTCCGGCTCGAACAGATCCCTGAACCGACCTTTTTTCAACGGTGCTTGGGACAAGCGAAGTTGGATGATTATCTTGTCGAGAAATGTTGGCCGGCCCCGAGGACTGGTTGTGGTCTCCCCAAGCTCTCTACTGTGATAGTGATGCTTCTCAAAACAATGGTGGCGTGTGTTTAGACCTGGTTATAATTTTGCGGTCATTCGAGAACCGTTGTCTCAAGGCTATTCTCATGGAGGCATAAGAGGCGAGACACCATAGTACTCCAGCTTAAAGACAATCCGCCTATATAACATGGGTTTATCAAGAAATTCATTTGGCTTTCCATAGACCATAGAGCAAATATCAACCATTTCCAGAGGTGCAGGCGGAAAAAGATTGGAGCAAGATAATATATCATTCATACGCCGTACGGCCGACATCGAACGCTGGTACAAGATAAGATGATACGGAGCCAAAGCGAACAGAAAAGAAAGTAGACATTCATAACAAGGGAAAACACTAGGCAGTAAGAGTGTTGGGAATGCGAGATTCAAAAAGCAGAACAATGCGACGTGTGAATCAGAAGAGGAAGAATAAAGTATATAATGATCATTATGACCTTCTGCTATTCCAGAAGTAACGTCACTGGCTGCAGCATGGAAATCATTCATTCAAAGAAAAGAGATTAGCAAGCAGAAGAGATCAACAGAGAAAGTAACAGAATTGAACAGCACAAACCAGCAAAAGAAAAACAAATATAAGAGCCTGATGTCGCTTGATCCAAATGCCCGCCCAAGCCCGCTTGTAAAAGGCCAAATAAAGAACGAGAAGAAAGGGAAAGAAAAGAGCACGAAGTAACAAAGGAAAATAAAGGAAGATTATGTTCAAAGAACGAAAGAGGCGTGTGTGTTGAGACCGCATAATTCCATCATATCATCCTCATTTCAAAATACAGGCAATTCTTCCTTCGTCTGCAGACCGCAACGATATGCACAGTTCTTCGGACAAACCCAATTAGAAATCATCCGTCTCCTTTTTGCCATCCATTGAGGTACGCCATTATCCCAACTCCAAGTAACACAACGCCAATCATCGATGCGTAGGGAGCTGATTGCTCAAACATACTGGGCCTTTGGTGTTGTCTCGCAAAGGCTGCCGCTGCTTGATGTAGCTCCTCCATGCGTTCGGGTGATATGGGTCGACACCGCATTTCCAAAGCCTCGAGTACGTTGCAGTCAAGCCGTTCACCGTCCGACTTGCATACATGCTCCTTTGCCTTGCAGAGCCCGTCAGAGGCCACGATTTCTGCTTCGCTCGTTTTCCTCGCAGCTACCTCGGCACGCTCGCGGCGAACTTGCTCAACCATATCCAAGAGAGTCTTTCGGCTCTGTGCAGCGTCCTTCTCGGCCTGTTCCGCAGAACTTTTGTAGTTGTCAACCTCCCTGCGCATTTCGTCCATCTCCGCTATCAGCGTATCAAGTTTAAATTGTAATTCTTTTGTGACCGAATCTGAATCAGGAGATTCGATGGGCGATTCAGGGACCTCTAGCGCTTCACTTTGTTTCCCATTAAGAGTCTCGCCATCAAGAGTCAAAGGCCGATCGTCGTCTTCCCCCTCCACAATAATCAGGGGGTCTGATGGAATTTCAACTACAGGCGCCGAGCGCTCCTTTTCGAATTTTCGGGCACACTCTTCGGCCGTCTCACGTGCTACTCGTTCATGGCGTAATAGCTCTTCCAACTCTTTAACCCGAGCACCCTGTAGATCTAGCTCCTTTTTCGTGGATGAAAGCGCTTCTATTAATGACAAAATCTGACTCGACTCGCGGACAGAATTTGCAGGTGATTTCGTTTTGTCGGTGTCAACTCGTTTAATTGGCGACATAGCTTGGGAATGGTTGGAACGCAAAGCCACATCGGGTTTCTCTGGTAAAGGCTGCTGAGGAGGTGGAGCGGGAGGGTCGGAGAATCGGGAGAACGAATCGTTCCTGTGTGTTTTCGGCCGGCCATTAAGTTGGCGTGCAGCGTGAGGAGCCTCGATGGGCGAGAGTTTTGTACGATCTTTTTCTAAACCGTCACGAGCTACAAGGTGCGAAATAAAATCATTTGTTTTGGTCAGATCTTGGGTATGATATTTCGCTTGTTTCACTTCCGTCTAGAAGAACATTAGATGAGCTTGGCAAGAGGCTCTGGGTCACGGGTATCCTTACCGTCAACTTCTTCACTACCTGTTCAATGGATATCGGCGACAGCCAGTAGTTGATCTGTCGTTGTTGATGTAAAGCATTTAACTGGTTTCCATTTACGCCCTGCGTAGTCCGCGAGCTTCCCGCCGACGACGCACTGCCTTGTCGGCCACGCATATGGGTTAGAGGTTGGCTGAGATGATGAGGAAGGAGGCCGCCACCGGAGGTTGGATCGATATCGCCGAAATTCAAGTCAAGGACGTTTATATTAGGTCCATAGACCCCGGCATGTTCCACTTTTGCCGAGACTTTATGATGCACGATAGACTTCTGATCCTCACTGACAATATCAATACCCAACTCGAGTGTATCATGCTCCCGCAGCTCATGAGGCTCCGAGTCCCTATTTTCGGGTGATAAACGTTGACCGTTGACAAAAGTTCCATTCGATGACTTTACGTCACGAATCCAAATCTTCCCTTGTCTGTCGGCCCAGATTTCGGCGTGTTGTCGAGATAAGACCTTCGAATCGAAATATCCATTTATAAGGGAGGGAACCGTCTTCGCATTTGTTTGCCTCCCTATGCGCATAACCTCTGGGAAAAAAGGCACGGTTATTTGCTTTCTTTCAAAAGTGCCATTCAAGGGTATCAGGCTCAAAATCGCTGTCGGCTCGTTTGGAGCTGGTCTGTTTCCACCACGAATGCCATTTTGTTGGGGAGGAGGCAGCCCATGCTGGGAGGGGACGATAGGAGAAGGCTGGTGTAGAGCTGACATTGCTGAGGACGCTGCAGAGCCGGTCGACGGTGCAGAGATGGGTTGAGGACGGGCGTTGGTCACTCCAGAGACGGGTTCCGCCTTTGAACCGGCCCAAACGTATCTGGACGGCTTTTTCCCTGGAGGTGCGCTATTCGATTCGGATGTGGAGTTTTGACCACCATTACTGAGTTGGGAACGCACAGTGGCTGTAGATGAGGAGGAAGTGGAGGATGCAATCGATGAGGAAGAGTTTGTTCGTGGAGCACCTCTGCGGTGCATGAACATCCGTGACACCTCGTCCGCACTGGCCGAGGAGAAACCACCTTGTCCACTACCACTACCAACTGGATACCATCCTAAACGTGGACCGGATTCGACACTAGGAGGAGAAGCCACAGCAGTCATGAGTAAGGGAGGGAGATTTCGGAGTCGCGATCAACGCCGAGGTGAGGTCTGTCGAATGAGTTGCGCTTGCCAGACGTCCGCTCCTGCCAGAATTAGATGCCCGGAAGGTTGGCAAACTAATCCAAGCGCCCAAGCAGCATATATGAGTGACACCGAAGAATGTTTGTAAAGAATGTTTGCGTATTCTGGTGATGGTCAATGAACATTTGCCGTCAGTAAATTTATCCTTGAGAAAAGCCAAGCCACAGGATTACTTGTTCAATAACCATGAGTGTTGAGAGAAGCAGGCACTAGGATGGCACCAGATACTAACATTACTGAGAGTCTAAGACCTAGATATGATTTGGAGATAGAAGACAATGGCTGTCTCATCAGTTGATGGGTCGTGTGCCGCTTGGAGGATGGAGGGGGGGGTGGACAACTAAATCAAAATAAGCAGTCCGGAACCAAGGAAATACAAGGATGAAGTCGAGAAGAAGATGAAGACTGTTGATAGAAGCAAAAGCCAGCACCTATAGACTCTCCTGTGAAGATTGCTGTCTTGGAGAAGCTGAAGCGCTGGCCTGCGAAGCGAGACGGACGTGAGAGAATTGCCAAAAACAGCCCAGAACGGAATAGGGTCAACTGGCTTCACCCATGGACTAGCACGTGACCACTGCATGGCCAATCAGGGGCTACAAAGTGAATCTCCACAACACTTTCTCCACACAAATCCCAAAAGAGGTAAAGCGGGCAGCTGCTTAGTCATTTGTCTGTTGCTTGAAGCTTCAACAAAGATGGCAGAAAGTGAGGGTGAGATAGAGAGACTGAGAGAAGAGAGGTAAAAGTGCAAGCAGACAGGTGCCAATCTCATTTCGATCAAGCAAGTCAAATTCCTCTGTTCTCGCGTGGTAAACATCCTGCTATTATACTACGCGAAAATGCCTGCTGTAGCAGCTCCAAGTGGAGGTGGAGGAATGCATGGTCCTTCAACCTTTGACAAACGTTCGCGCGTCCCTTTCCCATATTCATTAGTCGTGCACTGACATAGTTTCATTAGTGAAAATGGGCGGCATGATGGGTGGCTGTATGTTCTTTTGAACCCCTGCAATGCGTGTCTGGAATGTTAATACCTTCTCTTTGCTGCCAGCCGTCGGCCTGATCATGGGCTTTATCATCGGTCAGTCTCCCCCTCAACTTGTGCACCGGCTAGGATTGCAAAACTGACCTTCATGAAGGGACTGTCTCGATATTCCAATATGGTGCCGGGCCAAACGGTATAATGCGGACTCTGGGTAAATACATGGCCGGTTCAGCAGCAACATTTGGGTAAGCATCTAAACCAGCGGCATATCACTTGAGATGATCATGACACTTATTCCTTTTCTCTTTTTCAAACAGATTCTTCATGTCCATCGGAAGCGTCATTAGAACGGAAGGTCCCTACGGTTCGTACAACGCGTGGGCAGGAGCTCACCGACGCCCGATTATGATCTCTACCGCCCGCAATGCCTTTCGAACACAGCGCGACTAAAATCGAATCCTGCTGTCATGTACCATAAGCAACCATACAATAGGTCCAGGAGTTCTGCTCTCTGCACCTTTGTCATTCCATGATTTAATGACATTTGAAATCAAGCATCTTCTCTTTCGACCAATCCTTTGTAAATAGCTCTTGGGCAACATCTCCTTGTTTCCACATGTTTCCACATGAGCGCATCGGAGCTTCGAGCAAACATTTCTATTGACGGCGTTGATAGAAATTCCTTTTCCATCCTTTCTCAAATCCGTTTCATTGTATTTAGCGCGCCACCATTCGACTCGTGAGAGTGAGCGAGTCAAGAAAGCGCACAGAGTACTCCGTACAGGAGTCAGGACATCCTGTCACTACGATCTGCGCTACTATTACCCTTTGAACACAAGGCAAACAGTGAGTTTGGGGAGTTAAGCCATATTTGATGCAGCAATAGGTCAATCAGAGAAGTGATATTATCGCATCGATGAGTCGATGATGTTCCAGGCCGATCATTTATGCAAAGACTAGCGCAGCCAGAAATGAAAGATCATACTCCGTACATGAATGGTCTAAATCCCACAATGATGCAGTTCAAGTGATGATCAGGGTCGGTTTGAACATGGGATTGAAAAGTCGATCTTCGGTTCAAGTCTTATACTCTACTAGGCTCAAGATTGGCTTGAGAGATGCGGTTGAGTTCCCGGTATCTTCATTCCTGAGTCTGCACCCCTTTAACTTCTCCAAATAGGAGCCCGCAAAAAGGATTTCCAGCACGGTCAAGTACCCACGGACCTGAGTCTCCTGTTTGCAAAAAAGTTCCATCTTGGACCCGTGTTCGCTTGCCGAGGATGAATTTCCTTTGATTGCATGTCTCAGAGAGGTAGTATCAGGCTTTCCTCAATGGTGTTATGTCTGACTCTGGCCATTGACAACTCCATTGCAGATTCCGCTTTGTGGATTTTCCCTGGTTTGAAAGATGCCAAAGTTATAAACCTGGCCGCCAGCAGCAAACAGAAATGAAAATCCCGATTAAATGGGATGCATGTTCTCTCTCTAGGGATTGGGCAACGCGTTCGGGTCATGATGTTTGTCTAATTCAGCCCCGCGCATCTCAACAGACTCCCAGTCCAGAACCTTGTCCTCTTCCGGAGTTGATCTCTCAAGAAAGCTGTAAGTTTGTTGGGTACTTGCATGGATGGGATCGATGGCGAACATCGACCGCTGGAAGAACTCGTCCGGGTTCATTATCATTACTTCGAAGAAGTTCAGTCCTTCTCCGAAGCAAGCCCTCACCGGGCCAAAACAGTCTGGTCTGGCCTCATCGACGATGTAGGCGAGTACCGTGTGCCTTTTCTCGTCGTCACCGGGATTTTTCGAATATTCGACCATGTGTAAGCCGAATTGGTATCTTCAGACCTCCGGATAACTTGATACGAGCTCCAACCCAGTCTTGTCGGTATGTCTACGTGCGATGGAGTAGGGTCATTGATGAAGAGGCTGAAAGATAAAGGGTCTTATGGATGAGACCACTCTATGCCCATCTGACAAATCTATATTTTTCGATTCACCGAGTTCTAGGCGGGATGGTAAAGGGAATTCGGGTTTCTGAGATCGCACAGGACATGAAGGTGCGTCTGGCATTGCAGAGAAGGGAAGTCATTGTGACTGTGATAAGTGGAGGACTAAAGACTGTACAAGGTTGGATAAGAGGGGTATTAATAGGCGACTGTAAGGCTCGATTAAGGAGATAATAGATGCTGTTTAGGGAGACATAAGAGCCACCTATAAGTTAAACACAAAGAAGAACTCCTTAGCCGCTCCCTTGAACAGGTGAGTTTGGTAATCGGCTCACAAACCATATGTGAAGGGAGAGCTCAAGGCACTCCAAGGTCCCAATCTTGGAGGTCATATTATTAGAGTCTTGTTTTATAGACCGCAGCTATCCCAAGGACAGGGCAGGGTGTTTGATGGAAGTTGATGAAACATGCCGCCTAGGCTACCTGGTCAATCCTCAAATTAAGTCCAAACAAGTCACAGAAAATAGACAGGAAAGGTAAGAGAGCACGTGGTAGCTCCTGTGATGGATGTTCATTCTCCATGCTATCCTCTCCTGTTAGCAGTAAGTAGACAAGAGGTCTGTATCAAAGTGTGAAATGAGGGTAGAATCAGCTCAATGACCTGGGGAATAGGGTTAGTCACATATAGTTATACCCTCTGTGATAGATGAAGGATCTGCGGGAGTAACCATACAATTTCAGCAGCACCACCATCACTAGCAAATGGTTCATTGCCAAGCAAGTTGTGACACGGTTGATGATGGATCAATAGTGACAGATCCCACCCAATATCATACATGTGACCTTCCACAAAAATCCCCATAGTCATAGTGGGCAAGGATGACATTGCTTGCCTGAGGCTTGTCTCCCAACAACAGGGGCAGAATGTGTGTGTGTTGACTCCAGGCAAGTGCAGGCTGACCAATTCAAGGCACCATTGGTTGGTTAAGGAAGTCGACTTGATCGCTCCTTCTTTGCTGGTTCCAACAGTCGACGCGCCTTCTCCCATCAGAGCGCTTTTGCTGACTGCTCTTTCCTCGCTCTCTCTCTCTCCAGCGAATCAGAGGCCAACAAGCCGGAAAATTCTGCTTGTTCTCGTACAGTCACACAGTAAGCTTTGTTTTGGTACCTGGCGCTAAGCCCTGCTGGGCAATTAGCGGGGCGCTGGGCAGAGAGAAAAAGCGGTCACCACACCACCACGACAGCCAGCGCTAGGCTGCTTTGGGGTTGGGCTGGAATGCGACCTTTCCCAACCGGGTGTTGCTTTCGCAAAGCCTCATTTCCGGATTTTGCTGGCTGACTTTGTTCTCCCGCCTTTTGTCCCGTCCGCCTCGTCCTCTCTCCTTCTTCCTCTTCTTCCTTTTATTCTCTCCCTCCCCCACATCCCCGAGCAGCGCTCATCTTCCCACCCACGCTCCTTTCTCGTTGCCGTTGCTGTTTCTGAGATACGCTCACTCTTTTGCGTCTCAGCCCACTCTCCCTGACTTCCGTGCGCCTACCAAAACATCAAACACTCCTTCTTTCGGTCCCTGGCCGCTGTGTTTCAAGTCGCGACACAACTCCGTACTTGCTTGTCGCCCGTAGTCGCCAGTCGTCTACTCACTCAGCCTTTTTGGCGCATCGATCGGTTTTGACAACACACCTTCTCTCGCTCCCTTTCTCGCTTTCGCGCACGATTTCGAACATAAACTCATTCAATATGCGCTTCCTCGTCGCTTTCTTCACGGCCCTTCTCTTCATGATTGGGTCGCATCTCGTCGCTGCGGAGGATGTCATCACGTCCACAAAGACAACCACTCAGACCGTGACCATGACCATCGTCCACTCCGTCAATTCTTCCGCGACCGACGTCACGACCATCATCACCGCCACCCCTTCCACCACACCGACCCAAGAGCCTGTGCTATCCTCTGCAGCCGCCACTACCGCCGCGCCGTCATCCACGCCGAATGCCGCCGCTCCCGCTTTACCAAACGGTCTGCCTGTGATGGCCATGGCTGGCTCTTTCGCCGCTCTCATCGGCGCATTGCTATAAACAGAAATTAAAAAAACACACACTGCGCGTAACGCATGGGTTAGGCAGCTCTCCGCTCGCGGTTGGTCCAGAAAGCAGGTGGCAGTTTCGATCTTCGGCTAGGAGTATCGCAGCATATACTCCGCTCCGCTCAAATTTATATTCCTTCCGCTGGTTGCTGGTTTTCATTTCAACATCCCAGGACCCCGATTTCCACACACCGCCCGGTTCGAGATGTTTCTTTTCGCATGCGATACCCGTATAGATAAATTCGATACACCCTTTGCCGCTCCTGGGGCACACATTTACTTTTTGATATGCAGCCATTTATTTTATGATTTTTTTGACACCTTTGACCCCAATATTCTCTTCTGGCCCCAGTGATTGTGATTTTTTTTTGAAGATAAGAGACGTTTTTATGTTTATAAGACCTTCGACGATATATTCCTTCTTATTCTGGGGGGTATAATGAGATGGTTTCGCGACTGGTTCGGGTATAGCTGGAGCATTGATGCAGCTCAAAAATACTTCTTCAAAAGCAAATGGGCTCGCGGCGTTGATACGCTTGCAACTCTGACGAAGAAGGAACAAGGCTGCTGGTTTTATCTCTTGTTGACCGAGCTGGTTGTTGAATGGCAGGAACTTTTTATTCTCCTTCTTTTGAGAGCGCTCTTTGGGTTATCATATGTATAATTCCTTTGGGACGATAAGAACCTTTTTTTTATTCTTTTGATGAAACATACCTTTTCAGCTCATTTTTGGATTCTCCGTCCTATGTTGGATACATCGAAATCATAGGGATTGGGGCTGTAAACAGGGAGAGTTTGGAATGTTCAAACATCCAAGTAGCCAGACTCCGCGAGCAGCAATTTCCAATCTCAATACTCTGAGCTGAATAGATGACCGAACGTATATGATCTTTGCATGGCTTCCGGGTCGACTACTCCGCCAATGCAACGAGAACAGCCGATGCTGAACCTGGAACACCGTCAAAAGTGTCTTCTTCAGACGAACAGTTGCGCTTGCGCGAATGCTTATGTAACAATATCTGCTTGGCATGTCATGTGATGTCGCGTCGCTGCGTTAGGATCCACCCGAACCTGATTGGCCGGGGTCGCGTCATCGTGCAGCAAGAGGTATAAACACCCACTTGCGCCCCCCCTTAATGTCCTGTTTCTTTGCGACAGAAATAATCCGACTTCGCAGTCGGGGGAACATGGGTTGATCCCAAAGTGAATGGTTAACTAGCGCGAAAAGAAAAATTAAAGAATTAAAAGAAAACTTGACTGGCAAGAGTGCAATGGAAACCGATCTCCCACAGCCGTCTTCCGCTCGTCGCTCGCAACGTCCTACCCCTGTTCCGGCGCTGGCCAATGCGCCGCCACACACTGCTTTCCCACTCGCCCACCGCCACCACTCACGAGGGGACTTGAAACTTGACGGGCTGCTGGGGTCGCTGTCGAGTGATCCTCCGCTGTTCTCTAGTGATGATTTTCAGCCCGGATTGGAGAATTACTACACGTATACGCCGGCGTCCGGCTCCGGACCGGGGTCGTCGGCGGTGCAAGTACATAGGTCTGATGGGAGAGCGGGTGGCGATGGTGTTTTGAGAAAAAGACGGTATCGCGGGACCTGGTGGGGAGAGAAGGCTGATGATGGGAGCAGTAGTAGTAAGAAGAAAAGGACGAGAACGGGGTTTAAAAGCAAGAGGAACATGGATAGCGGTGTGTGGATGATGAGCAGTGATGACTCGAGTGGTGTGCTGAGTTCGGATATGCCTGGTGTGGATGATGAGGATGGTGAAGGAGAAGGGAAGAAAAGGGAGGTTGGTGCGGTTGAGGGTGGAGGTGTGGCTGGTCAGATTGCGCCGGAGCGCATGCAGTCCTCGATAGTACTGCCGGGTGACTGTGCAGCGAGAAGGGCTATAAAGACTGGTCAGGTGGTTGAGACTGAAGCTCAGAGGCATGCTCGGTCAGCGATATATCGCTGCTTAGAGGAAGGAGATGATAACGTGGACCTCTCGTAAGTTGAAAGCTTTCCGTCTTTACGAGATGACCTCTCACTCATCCTTCATGACAGGTACTTCAATCTTGAAACGATTCCTCCTGGTATACTGCAACCGCTGATCCAGTTAACAAAGGAACCCACGCTAGAGGATGCACAGATCTCTAAAGAAGTATATGCGCCGCTCGAGCCGTTCCTGCAGCTATATCTAGCACAAAACCGACTTGCGTTTCTTCCCAGGGAAATCTTCGAGCTCCAGGGGCTAAAAGTCCTTAGCCTGCGTCAGAATAAACTCACAGAAGTCCCGTGCGCCATTCAAAAGCTAACGAAGCTGCAAGATCTGAACCTGGCTGCCAACAGACTGGAATATCTCCCCTGGGAACTACTTGGGCTCATGCAGAGAGGAGAACTGAAGCGCCTAACTGTCCATCCAAACCCATTTATTGGATTGAACGACTCCTCCATCGCGCAGTGGCACTGGGCCGTCGAACCAGGAGACACACCCATTTCAGAGCGAATAACATGCACCTCCCGCCCTGGTAAAGACGGCGACGACCGGGATCAAACCTGGCTTCCTCTGCACATCGCAACCAGTCCAATCAAATACCTTGACATGGAAGGCAATCCCCTCAGTCCTCTCTCCGACAACGTCCCACCAACAGCAACAACAACAACACCATGCAACCGCGCCCAATCCCTCCGTGAACTCTCGCTACAAGCCTGCCTGCGCTCCCCACAGATCTCTTCCCTTTTGCTTGACCACACCGCCACCAACGCCGATGCGTCTCTCGATGAAGAGCAATTGTACGCCAACTATCCACCATTCGTCGTGCGCCTATTACGCATCGCACAACAGGTCAAGCGCACCGGCGACAGGACGTGTTCCGTATGCGGGCGGATATATGTCGTTCCACGGGTAGAGTGGGTGGAATGGTGGGATTGTTTGCCGTATGAGAATTCGTCGAAGACTGGGAGGGTGGCCGGGCAGAGGCTGTGGCCTTTGCCGTTTCTGAGGAGAGGGTGTAGCTGGGTGTGTGGGCGCGCGGTTCAAGAGGAGAGGCAGGATTTCAAAGGGGAGAAGGTTTGAAGAGGTGGGTTTGGGAATATGGGTAGAGTACATACTTGCATTGACTTATTATAATAGATGATTCTTGTATAGACGCGCGTTGCGCTGCATTAGAAGATGGAGGTTGGAGAGATAGTCTTATTTGTTAATACAAGGCTTTTCTATTGTCGGTACTCCCAAAACAATACACGCTTGTGACCATGGAGTTGAAATGAGAATATCTCTTGATGGATTCACATCCAGGGGCCTGAAACTAATAAACCATTTCATTGTGCCGAGAAGTTCAAGCTATCTGGCGAAGACAAATTGCAACCATTGACCGCAATCCATTGATGCATGCATCACCGTAAAAGCACCATCCCGATCCCACGCCATCGCTAAAGGCCGAGCCGCCAATTTGCGCAGAGAACTCAAGAAAACAAATGGAAAACTGGAAAAGGGACCATCCCAGCCCTTTCTCTCTCTCCCACGGACCCATTGATTCGTCAAACCTCTTCATTATCATCATTAGAGTCATCTTCGTCTTTGCCGGCGACGTCAGCCATATTGTCCTCGAATTCATCCCTCACAACCACTTCGATCTCTTCCAACCTTGGAGATTCGTGCATTCTATCCAACCATGCCAGCATGCTCTCCCACGCCCGCGGCATTATGCACTCCACATTCAGCGATTCCCCGGATGAGTAGCAGTTGCATCCGAAGATGTACCTGCCGGAGACGTGCTGGTGGAGAGGTTTGTCGGAGACCAGATAGGCGCGAGTACGTTTGGAGATGAAGTTGGCGAATTCGGGAGGGTGGAGGTGGTGGATGTCGTGTAGGGGGTTGGTGAGGCAGATTGCTGATATGCGTGGCTGCCAGGTTTGCCCTGTGTGTTTAAGAGGGGTGTTAGCTTAGATTCTTTCCGGAGAGGAAAAGGAATGGGGTGGGTAAATGGGGGACGGGGGTTTACAGTGTTCGGCAAGATATCTGATCGCGCCCAGGCCACCTTCTGCGAGGCCGATGATGTCTATCTTTGCGGTCTTGGAGACAAGCTTGGCCAGAACTTGCTCGAAGACGTAGGTGATGTGATCCTGCCAGTTTTCGTTTCCGGGGATTTTGTTGTGGAAACTCATCTTCATGGGCGGATCGACAGCATGTCTGCGTGGGATGGCCTGCCATGTCGGCAAAGAAACTGCACGTTCTCCGTTGCAGTACCAGACCAGCTGCCCTGGATTTGCGAGGATCAGGCCTGGCCTTGGGTTGGTGTGGCCATCCTCCTTGGTGCCATTGCTTCCTTCAGGATCTCCAATGACGGCTTTGGCGAAGTTGACGGCGGATCCGATGTTTATACCATCCTGTCCGACAGTACGGTAAGCCCAGATTCCGAGGTCTTGAACAGGCTCGCCAAACACGACGATGACCCGTGATTGCGTCTCCAGAGACGGAGTAACCAGCACCGGGACATGCTGCGCCTTTGGGGACGCGCCAATGGGCAGACGCAAGGTCTCCAAGCCCAGGTTGTGCAATCTTGAAAGAACGATCTCGCGGATACAAGCTGTTTGGACAACACATCAGCACACCAGAACTAGCCCATATCAGGGGTAGATATTCAACATAACATACCGTTCATAGCCTCCTTTTGCATCTCATTATAACGATCATTCGCGTTGATTTTGAAGAGAAACTTCTGCTCTGGGTCGATGATCATCTTGATCTTGTCATCTTCATCAATAAAATAACTGCACACAGCTCTTCAGTCAGTATACATGTCTTGAAGTGACAATAGATATCGGCCGCGAAACGCACCCAAGCTTCTTCAAGTCAGCCGGGAAGATTGGATCCCCTGGCAGGGACTCCTTTCGAAAGACGAACATAATGCCGCGCCTGAGGCCGTTGTGAACAGTGCCGAAAAAAGGACGAAGCAAGCGCGAGTCAACAGCCGAGACTAAAGAAGAGACTGGAGAGAAGAAAAAAGGATGGAGAGTGGTGGTCAAGTTCACCATTTGGGGGTTTATATTCCTGAACTATCTCGAGTAGAAAACAAAGAAAAAGGGAGAAACAGTCAAAGTGAATGAGTGAACGAGTGAATGATGAGCGCTGCAGCCACCCTTTCGAGCGCACTCAGTTTACAGATTGAAATCAACAGCGACTTGAGAGCATCTTTCACAGCAGCAGGACAGTTACTGTCTAAAGATGAAGCCACAAACTTGGATGAGTGAAGGAACAGCTGGATAATCATTCACTTTGCATGTTGAATCTGAGAAAAAAAGAAGCTCTGTATTATCTTTTGGGTATCTTCGCAGCAATCAAATGACTTCAAAAAGCAACGATGATGCCTTAGTGGTTGGATGCAGCGCTGAGCTGACTGTCGTGTTTCACTTTGGAAAGCCTCGTTTGTTGGCTTGCCTTTCGCTTGCTCATCGCTCTGCATCCGCCATCGAAGAATATGCCCAATGGGCCCTCTGGCTCGCAGGCGATGACTTGACTGTTTACTGCTCAATTATGCTGCCTGAAATGATCAGAATGTGAACTTGTAAACCTTGTTCTATCTATAGGATTTTGAGTTATTCTGAGATTAGGTACGAAGCACATACAGGGAGTCAATGTTCTGGGATTTATTTGAAGCTTTGGATTTGGGAGAATACCACCAATCATTTTTGCTGAAAACAGCCAGCTAATCGAGGCATGGGCTATCTAAAGGTGTAGCTCGATGAGCTTGATCCCATCGCCATGCTAAGCTAAAGGGCAGACGCTGACAGTTTAGGGCCGGACAATTATATCCAAGCGTGCAGCGCGCAGATAAGAGAGAGGACAGAGGACATTTGACACGATCTCGAGAAATTCACGACGGGACGGACAGCATCGTCCCCCGTATATATTGTACATAATATCCACCTTTATATTCCCGCACTCCAGAACGCCGAATCCCCACAAACGAGAACAGAGAACGAATCCGTAAACATCCCGGGATCACCAACTGGCCTTTTTAACGCCGGGGAGTTCTCCCGCCAATGCTTGTTGTCGGAATTGATACTGTGGTAAAAGGAAGCGAGTCAGTCATCCATCCACAAACTCGGGGGAAGTTCGACAAGAGGCTATAAGCCGGGCTCCGTCCCAACACAATGAAACGTACTCTGGCCAATTTGAAATCCCTAAACACCGCCCTAGCTATACCACCGGCAACACATCTGTTCTTGATCTGCGTGGGTCGGGTGTAGCAATGCATCTGCGAGAGCTGGAGCTGTGCCTGGGCGCGAACACGCATGGGAAGGGCGGTATTTCGGATAAGGTAGCGTAGGGCTTGTCTTCAGTCGATTCAGAATAAATTAGCAAGACAAATCCGTCTGTAGGATCTTTTTTTGGGGGGGATTGAAGTGCGAATTTACCTTTCGGGTTCGTATTCTTTGAACACTTTCCGCTTCGTGTGGTCGCGGATGACTCTGGAAGTGATGAAACTGCTGATATCCAGCCGCTTAGCACGGAATTGCGACATGATAGGCCCGGATTCCTTTTTGTTTGCTTGTCGTTCGCGTTGCTCGCTTGGTTGAAGGAGATCGCAAATCGATATGCAAAAGTCGCTCTCGTGCTTATGTAAGCTATGAACCGGGAGACAGGCGGGAACATAGCCATGATGGCGGAGAAATGGCTAAAGAGCAGCCATATCATTCGATCCAGCAGGAAATCGTGTCGAGGCCGCAATGTGACAAGTAATCCTCAAAACGAGGATATAAGAGTATGATGGTGTATCTACGTCTTTGTAACTAGTGACTTGCCCCATCCGGCGTCTTTGATGACAACTCGATATATAAGACTAACACGGGGAGCCGAAGAAATCTATCTTTACAAGGGACATTCCGTTGGAACCAGCTCTTCAAGCTTTCAGTAGAAGTATTCTATATTCAATGTACAATTGTTTCTGACAAAGCTTCCCCTCCAACCCCAGTCATGACCGGCGCTCAGACAACGGTCACTGGCACACCAGGCCCTTTTATCACGGTACCAATGTCTAGTGCTTCTCCGCAGCGGGCAATCGTCTGTTTGGGTTTCGGGGATCGTTTCTGAATTCCTCGGCTGCGATGATGTGTCAGTTAAATATGACACGAAGTGAGACTAGCGATGACTGATATATTTCTTAAACCACCACCCGCGTTCTGGCCCACAGGATTGAAGTGAATCCACAAATGGACGAATATGCAAAAGGGAGTATGCTCACAGTTCATCATGGCGTTCTGAAGGGAATTGATGCCGTAGAGGACGACCAATGCTGTTATTTCCCACACGTCAGTATTTTATTAAAGACTCCCGCACCGGCCCATCGAGGGAAGCGGCTCGTCGCAGCATTAACCTCCGCATTGGGATATAGACTAGAAAAGCAAAACATACAAGCAGCGAAGAAAGGAGCCATGGGGCGGACTATCGATAAAACTGTGGTCAGCGCAACGTCCAGCCGATCTTTGTTGATTGTGGTCAAAGCTTACCGATAGGCGCCGGGAACCGTTTCCAAGGAAGACGCATTTTGGCTGATGAGTAGAGTCGAAAGAACGGTGTTGAGGAATTGCGTCCGTGTGTGGAGAGAGACCGTGGCTTGAATTGTCGTTGATGGGCGTTTGGGTTGCGGGTTGGTTTCGGCTCGTTTTGCAGCACGGTCACGTGCCAGGATCATCATCAACCTCAGC
Source organism: Byssoonygena ceratinophila (assembly GCA_001430925.1). Classification (NCBI taxonomy): domain Eukaryota; kingdom Fungi; phylum Ascomycota; class Eurotiomycetes; order Onygenales; family Onygenaceae; genus Byssoonygena; species Byssoonygena ceratinophila. The sequence continues at coordinate 315,295 of LJPH01000858.1, forward strand.
CCGTCCTCCAGGCGTGATTATCTACATCGCGCACCGCGGAGAGAATGTGGACGTGCTCTCGCAGCTGGCAAAATGGCAGCTTCACTGTCTTCCTCGGTGTCGTCCCTGAAAGCGTCACTGCAATTGCTCGAGTCCTCCATTGATATCCTGGACAATGGGGTAAACGATTTTCCACGCCTGTGCAAAGTACTCCAGTCGACCCGAGTGAGTCTCATCACTTCGCATCTATCATATAATATATCATTCAAAAGCTACATAGGGCATATGCGAGCGTCTTAACATTAACCATGTTTCATTTAGCATTTTGAACTCCTCCCCGAGCCTACCCTACATGAAGCCCAGAAGGCTATACTCGATGAAATCACCCCCAGCATCGCACACTTGCTGAGCCTCGCAGAGAATCACATCGACAAGCTTGCTCGGCGCGAAGAATCCCTCAAAGCTAAATGCGAATTACAGGAGGGGAGACTGTCCCGCGATTCAAGGCCCTCCTCTCGCGTTGGTAGCCTTGCCGATCGAAAGACGGCCACCACTGCCAACAGTGCCGTGGGCGCCGCAACTAGTGCCCGGGCAGCCGAACTTCGGAAATTGGTGCAGAAGAAGGAGCGATTAAAATATGCAGTGGAGAGATTAGAGCTGCAGTCGACACAGAGGCAGAGGCAGTTGAGGAAGAGCATGGCAGCACAGTGAAAAAGCATAGGATCAATGCTTTGGACATCACGAGTCCACCTCAATCCTGCTCATCATTCGCTGGCAGGATGCATCAAAGTTTCTATGGCTGCACCTCGACGGGGGTTTGCAAAACGCTGGGCGCGAGAGATTGATCACCCGCTGGATCCCTCGATCTGAGCGTGCGCACAGTCTAGATCGCGAGAAAGGGTTGACGCGAGCGGGATCGTTTTCACTGATCGCAAGAACAACAAGAGGTTTATGGAAATCGCTTCAGAATGCGAAACCTCCCCTTGCTGTATGCGATGGGCCGGCACTGCGCTACTACTCCAGGACTAGTGAGAGTCAATCATGGGCGATCAGACTTGATCATCCAGTGGATAATGCTAGTTCGCATGAAATTTACTTAAGCTATGACGCTCAAGGTAATTGGATCAGCTGTCTCCTGTCTTTCAGTTCTCGTTGGATACACAGCCTTTTCGATAAGTTTGATGTTGGCCTGATGAATGAAACGAAGTGGAATTGTGTATGCCTGCCACACTAACCAGCTATTAATACAAATGCTGAAGATCTAATTCACCGCTGAATCCAAGTCTAATATAAAGTTCATATCCAGGATAACCCATGGATTTTGCCCGTCTTTTGTATGCTGGACCTAGTAATCCTCATTAAATCTGCAAACAACGAGGCACGTTACTCCGCTTTCGCAAAGGATTTGCTCAGCTTGTCCCAGCGTTGCCGTGTTCTCTTTCTCTCTACCTTTTTCACCCAGGTCGGCGGGGTGTCATCGGATTCCCGATGCTTAGAACGCATGTCTTCCCAACCTTCTTGATGCTCTTCTGTATCATAGTCGTTTCTTCTGCTCCTTCGTCCGACACCTGGACCAGAAGAGCCAAAACCATCAGCTTCAATCTCCTCGCCTAGACCCCGTCCGGCCGCAGAGAATTTCTCCATTGTTTTCTGAAAATCAGGAATGTCAAAATCATCTGCACCCGCAAGCTGCTGATCATCATACTCCTTGTCCACCTTTCGCCCGATCTTTCTTTTGACCCCGGTCATTGGGTCTTTCGCATTGCCCGGCCTCATCTTTCGCGGCATTCGTGATTTAGCGCCCAGGGCCCAAATATCACCCCACTGAGACTTGCGAGCGTCGCGATATGCCTGCTTGCTAAACGAGCGCGGAACAATCCAGCGCTCTATCTTCCCGGCCGGTGTGCACAGGTCCATTATCACATGTCCTTTCCGCTTTATCGGAGGAAGAACGAGTCGAGGGAGGCAAAGGGGGTTGACGTTTGGCACGGTGGACTGGTCCAAATCACTTAGATCTTGAACTCCAAAGTTGCCCACATTATCCAGGGCCGCCTCGTAGCCAGAGAAGGCAGCATCGGTGGCACTCTCGCCTTGAATTATACTTCCACTGTCGCGTTGGTCAACTCCTCGCTGGACAGCGAGATAGCTGAACTTCACGTCTTCATAGTTTTTGCTGGTAGCTGCTGAAATTCGCTGGAGATAAGGTGGGCGGATATAGCGCTGACTGAAATGGCAGAAATCTCCCTTCGAGCCTGTAGGTACGTGCATCGGGCACTTGGAGTGATTTGTGCATGGCGCGACAATCATGCCCTTTTCCTTTTGTACAATAGTCTCTTCGCCGGATGATCCTAGAATCTTTTCGTACTGAGTAGATCCGGGAGAAGCTATTACTTTGTCGAGGATCATCTGTCGAGCACCTGCTATAACATCGAACCCTCCTCGGACGCCCTTCTCCACCAAAATAAGAACACCACCATTCGGGTTCAATAGGGACCAGAGCTTCTGAACGTGTTCCTTGCGCATATAGTCTTCTGTAAACCGCATCAGTGCGTAAGGTGCGATGATCACATCGAAAAGTTTCCTTTTTGGCGGTGAAGTTTCATCGTCGACGGTTGGCTGATCTCTCACATGCAAGTAATCAGGCAAGCGAGGGATAAACGTTGTATTGTCGAGAAGCTTGCTGGTCCGATGCCTTAGCGAATCAGACCCTACGAGAACTGTGCCTTTACCCTGGGGAGCTTGAGATTCCGTGGGCTGAACAGGGTGCATAAGCGACCATTCTGCCTTGAGCACGTCTCTCCATGCCAATATACCAGCGCCACCGGCCCCAGCATCAAGTACTGTCGGGCCTCCTTCTTTGTTCATTAGGTCACGCAGCCATTTAGTTCCTAGTCGCTTTCGAACTTCAGTTAGTATACCCAGTGTTGTTGCGTATATACCCGGGTATAGAACTGCAAGGAAGACGCTGGCTTCGATTCCAGACATTATGTGCTGGGACGCAAAAGCCGGTATGGATTCTTGAGGAGTTTGTTTGTTGGTAGTTGTGGATTTCGATAGACTGGGCGTGAATAGCCTATGCGCAGCTTCATCAATGTGTGTGTTTTTGTGATCAGCAAGAATTTGATTGATAGGCTGAACGATAGTTTCAATCGGCATGAATACTGTGGATGGAGATGTTTTGAATGTCCCTGCAGCCGTTAAAGGATGTATACGAGGGTGTCCATTTCCATACAACTGGTCATCCTTGATCAAATCGTGAGTTAGTTCCCCTCCCAGTTGTCTTGCAACTTCATGTGCTCGGGTTTCTAATTTCTCCGGATCGAATAATTCCGGATCAAGGAAGTCTATATCTGCCTCGACTTGTGCGGACGCCTCACCTGCCTGGTCTTCTGATGCAGTTCTCAGGTCAACTTCCAGCAACCCGCCTTTGCCGTCCTCGCGGAAAAGCGCATCTCCTTCTTTCTCCGAGATTTGAACCTCGGTTTCTGAGAAGACATTTGGTGTTCCATACAACCGTGTGTACATTGTCATTTCTTCTTCATTCAATTCTCCTTCCGGTATTGAGTTGCCAAATTGTTGTCTCGCCAATCTAACTCTTTCGTCTAAAGTCACTTGATCCAAATGACCCAATATTTCAAGAAACTCGTCCGTTAGGTGGAGTTCGAAAAAGTGGCCGAGCTCTGAGAATTTGTCCAGAAGTCCTAGTTTAAAAACGTCCTCCAAAAGGTCATAATGCTGCGCGTGCATCTTCTCAAGTAAATCGAAGACGGCGACATTCTTCGTGGAGGCGGGATCCGAAGGCGTGGAAAATAGCCGTTTGCCATGTCTTCGAGCACGCTGTGGATTGTGTAGCCCGGAAGCCAGTGGCGATACCGTGGAGAGGCGGCTGTACGAACGGATAGCTCCTGGCATTAGGAGACGCGATGTTCGAGCGTTTCGAGCTGAGTCGAATGCGCGACGGGTGAGCATACGAAGAGCATCTTGGGAACAGACTGTGCAAGCCCTCCGACTAGATATCATAATTGTCGTTGCGAATGGTGTCCGCCCACTATCTGCAGTGAACTTTGAACCACTGGTGCAGATATGAAGATTGTGAAGCTTGGGTTGACACTTTGGATTAACACGGGCTGACGCGATAAAAATGCGGACGAAAGTTGCCAAGAGAAGATTTTAAATTTGACTTTGAAGCTAGCCGCACCTTATGTAACAGATCCACTCAGGTATTGGTCACGTGAGGCTTGGCGATATCATTTGGAGATGATTTAATAGCACAGAACAAAACATGCCGATGGCTGAAGGAATCTCTGTTCAGTCACGGTCGCTGTCCTCGTCGCCCATCACGACGGCAAGTGCCTTTCTCAGTTTCGCAACCTCATGCTCCAACGCCGTGAGTTTGGCCATGGCAGCCATCAGACTCGGGTCTTGGCTTTCTACCCTAAGCTTCTCTTTCACTTTCACCTCCTCACCATTCCAATGGAATATGTCGCTCGACTCATCGTGACTTTGATGCTTGCTTCCAAACAAACGGTCTCGGAGGGAAAAGCCGCTCAGACCTATATCTGGGGCAAAATATGCGGTAGACCCGTCTGATGTGGTATTCGCTTCAAGTGTACGGAGATAGAGGACCAATGCCGCGTCAAAGACTGTGAGGTAGAATGACAAATGTTTCGGAAGAGGCGGGTCGAATGCCTTGTTGCGAAAAAAACGGTCAGCATGAGCAGTGTAGTTGCAAAAGGAGCCGATTACATTCGCATCCGCACTCCCTTCATTCCACGGCCTTTTCATATCTTCGCGGTCGCCTTTCAGGGCATGCCGGGCTTCTCTTATGTGGTCATGTAACAGCCGTAATTGGCCGGATATGAAGCTAGCGTTCATCGGATCACCTGTAAAGGTACTGACATCCACTACATCGAGACTATCATTTATGCGCCTGCGTGCCAGAACTATCTGGTCTAGAACTAACTCTGGAGCGGTAGGACTTGTAGACAGACAAAGTCTGGTAGAATGTGAACCACGCGGTGGAGGTAACGAGTTTAACCGAAGGTGAATGTCCTGTTGATCAAAAGAAAAGAGTACTTAGTCCACCCGCAAAGCCGCTTCATCACGCATCCTTCACTCAGATCATTTGGAGGGGAGACCAGGTAAACAGAGAACCCGTAGCAGTATATGCCAAATAACTTACGCCTTTCACAAGCTTTGGTCCCACTCTCGTCACGTATCCTTTAACACTTTCCGACCGGAGAGAGGAGAGTACTAACGTTGAGCCTGGTTCGGCTGGAGCAAGTAGAGCGGCGCAACCTTGAAGACCATCACGTAAAGCGGCCATGGATTCCTGTAGCGACCGAAGAAGCCATTCTAGTTCACGGGACTAGAAACACCTTGCATCAGCACAGAGGTTCAACTGGGTTGGCTGCATTGAGAGCTGGTACCAATGACTCTTCTTCCTCCCGCTTGAGTTGATCTGGAGGAAGTTGAGGATACACCCAAGTCGCCATGTTATAGGGCTATTAATAAAATAGATATAGTATCTCCTCTGGATAAAAAATGCGCGATAGTCCACATCCTATTCAACTACAAAAGGCGCAACACTGTTTGGTTCATGGTGATCGACTGACGTGACGGCCAGTTGTGCTGACTCATCGAACTAGCGTCACATCTCGAAACCTCATCTCATCTCCTTGAACTCCTCCCCGCCGTTGGACTGTCGTCGTCGTCGTCGTCTCTCTCCTTTCTATCTTCCAGAAGGACGATTGAATCAACCCCAAGACGAGACTGACAGTGATTATCAAGGATCATCAACTATCTGGTTCTTTTTGGGCTTCGTGTGCAATTTAAATGCAGGTTGTCGACGCTTCCCCACGACGGGATTTCAGAGTTCATCACCAAACATGGAAGCGTTACTCAATTCCAAATCCCACTTCCTGTGACAGAGAATGAAAGACCAGGGAGAGTTACTTTTATGTAAAAGGAGAATACAACCTTCCAGTTCAATGCTGGAGGCGAGCCATCGCGGCTAGAGTTACTCTCCACGCGCCAACTGTTTGACAATTGTCAGGCTCAAACCTAGGTGCGGCAGCCCGTGTTCGATGATCGCGACAGCCGATGGTTCACGTCAACTTCTCATCAAGTTCCGATCTTACCATCCCTGGTCACTATCATGCATATTCGAGGTGCCGAATTTCCCAAACTGGCCCGTCTTGCTTCTTTTTGATCAGTCCCATTTCCCAAATGGACCTGGTCTTTGCCTCTCTGGGTCATGGATACCCGACCTCCTCAATGTAATCTGTGACAGTGAGGACGTCAAGTCGGGTTTCAAGACACCATGACCATTCTCACAGTCTCCCCAGTCCGTTACTTTGCCAGCTATGTTTGTCTCACTCGCTTGGCCTTTCAAATATCTCCTACTTATCACCCAAATTCCTTTGCTTATTTCTCTTTCTCCTTCTTGCGTCCTTTCGCTTCTTTTTCACAATCACTCTATTGTGAATCTTCTTTTTTCAGTCCACTGGTTGAAGACAATCGCTTAAGGGATTACTTTCATTCCATGCTAAGTCTCCCTTACTTTATTCCAACCATCCACTATCTAATGAGTTCACGTTGATCGTGGATAATTACCTTCCTTCTTTCTTTATATTTCGCCCTTGGTATCGTTGCTGGTGAACGCCTTTCTATTCGAGTTAGAAAACGATAATACTTTCGTGGAACATTGGGTGGTCTTCCAAACTCGTTGGCTTAACTGGAGGCTGCAAAGCTTGGAAAGGTAGCCGCTCATCATGTTGTCCAAGAATTTTGCTCTTGCTTTGCTCCTGACATCGAGCCTTCTCGGTGGTGTCATGGCTCAAAATGGAGGTGGGAATGGAGGGAATAATGGCGGCAACAATGGAGGTAACAACGGCGGCAACAACGGTGGCAACAACGGCGGCAACAATGGGGGCAACAACGGTGGTAACAATGGCGGCAATAACGGCGGCAATGGAGGCAATCAAAACGAACTCTTACTTGACCCCGACAACGTCCAAGATGGCAGTAAAAATGATGGAAGTGCGAATGCAGAAGAGGGCCAAGCCGCTTCCAACACGTACGTATTCTTGTGCATAGACATCTTACAGATATACTAACAACTTTTCACAGTGATAACGCGAATTTCATCAACTTTTGTACTGGAAAGACTTTGACCAATGGTTTGCAGGTTCAGGGCGGCTCTTGTAACGGAATCGGTTTGTTGTCCTTTTTCCAAGCCCCAGATATGTGCAACGCTGACATTTGACAGTGATGGGCGATATTCCGAATAAGAATAACATGGTTTCGACTATCATCTTGAACCCTGGGCCCGGCGAGGATTTACCGCCAAATCAAGATTTTGACGTTGATCTACAAATTGATAACTTGGTTGCCGGCTCCTTCACCAACCCGGATAATACATACTACTCAGCACCACAAGAACTTCAGGGTGGGAAGATTGTCGGCCATACCCACGTCACTATCCAGTCTCTGGGTAATAACCTTGCTACGCAAAACCCTCCTGATCCTGAGGTGTTCGTGTTCTTCAAGGGTATCAATGATGCTGGTGATGGTCAAGGCGGCCTCAAAGCTACAGTTGAAGGTGGTTTGCCTGCTGGTGCATACCGCGTGTGCACCATGAGCTCAGCTTCCAATCATCAGCCTGTTGTCATGCCGGTAGGTTCCCCACTCATTTTTGGCTTTATAACGTCTTTGAGCGGAAGAGCCAACATCTTTTTAGGTCGCGCAACGTGGTGCCCAGGATGATTGTCAGAAGTTTACAGTCGGCCAAGGAAACGGCAATAACGGAGGCAACAACGGAGGCAACAATGGAGGCAACAACGGCGGCAACAACGGAGGCAATGCCGGTGGAAACAATGGAGGCAACAACGGAGGCAACGCCGGAGGTAACAATGGCGGAAATGCTGGAGGTAACGCTGGAGGTGCTGCTGGAGGTGCTGCTGGAGGCAACGCCGGAGGTAACAATGGCGGAAATGCTGGAGGTAACGCTGGAGGTGCTGCTGGAGGTGCTGCTGGAGGCAACGCCGGAGGTAACAATGGCGGAAATGCTGGAGGTAACGCTGGAGGTGCTGCTGGAGGTGCTGCTGGAGGCAACGCCGGAGGTAACAATGGCGGAAATGCTGGAGGTAACGCTGGAGGTGCTGCTGGAGGTGCTGCTGGAGGCAACGCCGGAGGTAACAATGGCGGAAATGCTGGAGGTAACGCTGGAGGTGCTGCTGGAGGTGCTGCTGGAGGCAACGCCGGTGGAGGAAATGCAGGAGGTGCCGCCGGAGGTGCTGCAGGAGGTAACGCAGGAGGTGCCGCAGGAGGTGCTGCTGGAGGTGCCGCTGGAGGTGCCGCTGGAGGTGCCGCTGGAGGTGCCGCTGGAGGCAACAAGGGAAATACTGGAGGTACAGCGGGAGGCAACAAAGGCGCCACTGGAGGTACGACTGGAGGCGATAAAGGCACAAAAGGCACCAAAGGCACCAAAGGCACCAAAGGCAGCGCTGGAGGTACGGCTGGAGGCAGCAAAGGCACAAAAGGCACAAAAGGCAGCGCCGGGGGTACTGCTGGAGGCAGCAGAGGCAGCACCGCAGGCAGAACCAGAGGCAGCCCCCAGACTCGTCAACGTCCGCAGACTGGTCGGGTCAGGATGCGCGAACCCCAAGGGAGCGGCCGAACACGCCTTTCCTTCACGAAGCGGGAGTTCATTGCTTGAGTGAGTCTAGAAAGGTGCGGCTCTGTTTTATTAAGATACAACTACAGATTCCCATATTCTCTCCTCGATGTCTGACCTTACCTTGCCGTGCTCTGGGGCATGCTCTAAACGTTGTGCAAGTGATCGATTTGATGTGGTTACGCCTTTCCTTCTCTTCCTTTCTTTTTTCCGTTTTCAGATTGTGTACGATTTTGAGTGCTGGCATTTCATACTGTTTGGTTCTTCTATCTCCGGTTAATTGGCTATCTCAAATGAGGTTGTAAGCGTATTTAGATCAATGATATATCCCGGTTGGTCGTATATAAGGTATTCCCGACCCGATAACTGCAGTAATGTACTCCGTAAGTCCATGGAAGCCATGAGATACCAGTAGTTAAGTGACAGCCATCTTTCCAGCCAGGCAAGCAAGGCACTATAAACCACTCACTCCATAGCAGCACTGTACAGCATTGCCTATCCCAAGGTACTCGCGCCAAACACAAGCAGGCGGATAGGGGCCACCTAGATAATACTTAGCCAACCTGTGCTTTCAAGAAACAAAAGAAAAAAACTTGGCTCGGCCAGCAATCAATAACTGTGTGTATAACAGCTGTTCCGCACTTCCAAGCCTTGTCACGGAGTCCGTCCAGTTTGATTCCGCAGTGTCCATGACAACAACATCCCTCGAATTCCACTCTTGACTCAAACGAAAATGGAAGAAAAAAGAAAGACACCATGTGGGAACTCTGAACACCGCAATCAACCAACGACTATTGGGCTGCCTCGTCGTTGAGCCGAGAAGACCCGATACCATCACGAGGAAACTCCAGAGAGGTTATTAACCTTGGGTGAATTATATGCATGGCCAAGCCGTTTCCAAACGGTCAAGGAAGTTAGCCTTCCCTAATACGGGATCACTGTCCCCGAGCGGAGGTTGACGTTGAGGAACTTTTCCCCTCGAGGACCCTATCGTCGGTGCGGCAGAGGTATTCAATCTTCCAGAAAGAAGAGGAGAAGCAGGAGGAGGAAACGTAAGCGATCTTCTTGATATATTCATCTGTATGCATGGGGCATCTGAAATATAAATGGCCTAATTTTGAGATGTCTCTAGCATGCGCCCGCGGATGCAAAATTGCTGTTGGAAAGCGGCTGAAAAATGGGTGCCAAGATCCAGTGGACCAGTCCGTCCCGCACGGCGCGTAACTTACCGCTGGCCTTGGTTAAGCCGCCCGGGTTCATCGAGAGTTGTTGAATTCTACAGAGTAGTTAGTCAATACACTAACTGACAATCTACATATTATGTTACCATGGACACATGCTGAAACAAACAATCTAGGATCTTAGATAGCCATCTTTATCTTAAAATGGACTTGAGCGACACAAAAGCCAAGCTGGAGCAGCTCAAGGATGAGAGCTTCATGAAGAAGTGTGAGGAAAGGATGATGAAAGATATGGTAGTTAAGTGCCTCAGCCTTCTCAGTGGCAGTTTTTAACCATCCACAAGGCATCGCCTACTTGGTTTGCTCGCACAAGGGATGCCATTCTCGGCTTTATCATCTCTCGCTCTCACCTCTGGCTTCAGTCTTTTATCATTCGATTTTGCCCTGAATCCTTGCTTATCAGCCTCGGTCGACGTCTCCGAGAACAGGAAGATGGGCCATCTCGTATCGCTCCGCGTATCTATCGCCTTTCCTCCCATATTGTACTCATGGCCGGATGGGTTATTACGCAGGGCCGGGCGGCAAACCAGAAGTATGCGTACCAACATGTGAATCCAGCGATTGTCCGGATTCCACAAGTCTACCGCTTTATTGAAGACCAGTCTACATGTCGCCCTGAGGGGTACCTGTTCATGGAATATCTTACCGGGAAGACTGTTGCCGAGCTTGATACCGCTACGGAGGGTAATACCGTGAGCAAAGCTCTGACACAACGAGTATCAGATATTCAGGTCCATTTGATGTCTGTCAAAGCTCAGGATGGAACACCACCTGGCCCTGTGGGTGGTGGATTCCCCAAGGGATACATTTGGGGAGATTTTGGAGCAAACGCTTCCGGTTCTGTTGAGGATTTGAACTGTTATCTCAACAAACGGTTGAAACATATCAACAAATCTATTGATGTTGGCCCATGCTATCCTCTTGTGCTATGCCATGGTGATGTAGTTCGAAGGAATATTATTGTCCTAGATGACAGCAATGGCAAGACAGCTAATACCCCAATGGATGTTGCAGAAAAAGAGCTGGGACTGGTTGATTGGGGCCATTCCGGACTTTATCCACGCATATTCGAATTTGTTGCGATGGAATCTGTGAATGAAGGAAATTATGATGACCCACACAGAGGATATCAGTTTGCTGATGACCTAAAAAAGGCAACATATGATAAAATAAAACCAACAGCCGTGGAGATGGAATGTTATCAGAATCTTTTGTATACCCGGTCACTAAATTTGAGACACCTACCTGAATTCTTGTATGTTCATTCTTCAATGTCCCTTTGCTATGAGGATGTTTTCCACTTCACTCTTATCATTTGGTGTTGGATTTACTAATCCATCGGAATAGCGACTCATGACACCTTTGCTCGAGCATCCGTCCAGTATCTTGACCAGCGTCCTTATACCCCCTCGAAATTTTCAGCAGTTTTGAATTCCCGATTTTGAATTCCCGATTTTGAATTCCCGATTTTGAATCCCCGACTATCCCAGATCCTGCCAACTCGCGACGGGATTCATCCATTTCTTTTCATTGTATGGTTATCGTGTACAAACCACAAGTGTAATGCTCTCCATCGGGGATTAGATTATTATGACAAATACCTGCCAAATATGAAATCACCACTTCAGGATGCTGGCCCGACCAGTCTACGTGCCACATTGCCGGGATCGAGCATCGTTTTCCCACCACCCTGTTGGAGACAATGTTGGAAAAGGCTGTGTCAGCCAGCACCCTTCTAACACCGCGGCAGGCCCTGAGAAGGATTGCGTGAGCGGCAGAAAGTATATGTTTGTTGGCACACTTTTAGCCGGGTACCGTAGGTCCTTGATCGACAAGCTGACCTGGTCTATCTTCAATCACCGTACACCGACCGCCAAGAACTGATTCTTCACCTGGCAATCGGTTCCGCAATTCTACATATTTGGATTGTGGGATTCTGGATGTCTATTCTATCTCGTCGACTATTATTTGCTAAACAGGTAGAAACTGGTTTGTTATACTATAGCCTCGTTCAGCAGGCTTCTAAAGCCCTCTCTCAGAAAGTTCAGCATTCCTTGATCCATTTCACCTGCTGCCAAATGATTTGTTAGATCATACACCTCCAAGTGACCATATTTATTGCTGGCACAATCCAAAGAGTTTTCTCGCCCCAACTCAACGATCTTTTGGACAAATTTGGCAAGAATCCTGAGTCTGCAGAGGGGGTTTTCAGCTGCAATAAGCAAATTTTCGACAAACAGAGATCTTTGCGTTACGGATGATTCCTTGATAGCAGACGCGCATGGAGAGAGAGACCACTCCCCTGGAGACAGATATCGCCTCATAAGGCCATTATATTCTCTGCGATGCGAGACGAGGATTTCTGGCGAGTCTTCCCACAGTGTATCTTGTTCAATTCCCCTTTCCATTTCCTCGTTCCATGCGTACATCGCCGGATCCCAATCTCGAGTGAGCCAGGAGGGATATTTTTCATTTCCCACCAGACGGGGCACTGCCGCCACACCCTCCCAGTCAACCAAACCCTGTAACCTCCCATCCTCAGAGACAAGAACGTTCTGGAAATTCAAATCTGGGTGTGTAAGCACGAACGCAGGGCGTTGTGGTGTCGGAATCCACTGTAAGAAGAGACGAAGGAGCTTATGCATCCCTTTATGGATAGATTGTTCAGGTTCTGTCACTCGGTCAAGCGAGAGAAGATAAAAATCCTGCGGATCGGTAAATGGGCCAGCATCGAAATAAAGTGTCGGCTCATCGTCGTCGTCATCGCTTTGCCCAAGCCGTTGCAGCATTGCCTGATGGTCAACAAACCTCAGTGGGCCAGGGCAAGTCAAGTTCCCTTTTTCATCGTACATCAAGGCACCGCCGGTAGAAAATTGGAATCGGCTCAATTGTGCCATGGCTCGAGCGATATACTGTAGAGTGTTCTTGCGGCGAAATGTTCGTTCCTCCTTCGAAATTTTCATGTCAAACCAGCAGTCATAAAGAGAGATTCCTGGCATAAACTCCATGAGGATATAAGGGACCCCGAGTTCGTTGTCCAATGTTGAACTAAATGCAAAGACGCCAGGGATTGGGACTGACGTTTCGCGTTGAATAAGTCTCATAGTCAAAGCTTCGGATCGAAGAGATGCTGCGGCGGACGCGGAGAATTGCTCCGGTGTCCCACAGGCTGGAATCTTGAGAATCCAACGCAACCCATCTTGAAATCGAATGGGAAACAGTGCATGGTAGGAGCCGAAGATTGGAGGTTTGACAATTACTGGCTCAATGGGAAAATCCGGGTTTTCCATGAAGTCTGCCGATGCTTTTCGAGTTAGAGCAGAAAGCGTTGGAAGAGCATTGAGATTTAGAATAGAAAGAACGGGAGTGAATATCGCCTCATCATCACTTTGAGCGGAATAATGCTGTAAAATATCCTCCTTATTCATAGAGGGCTGCGATGGAATCCGGTTAGGGGTGCAAGTTGGTTGAGGAGAGTTGACTCAGAAGGTCAAATAATTGAAATCCCAATGAAACCCGCAACAAGGGTCATGTGTAGGGTTGACTTGGGCCATTATATAGGCCAATTGTTGAATTCTACTGTATATTGAGATTATTGCTTGTATTGCTCTGATCTTCTAATTACAGGTTTTGGGGGTCTTGTATAAACAGAAATTCCTTTCTTGACAGAATATCAGAATCAACTGACCCCCCTATGCTGACATCAGCAATTTCCTTCAATCCTTCTATCGGCTGATTTCGGCCGTAATTTCTAACAGTTACCACCATTTTAACGTCAAATAAAGGAAAAAAAAGCAATGCCCACTGACATCGAAGAGATTTCAATCTAAGAGTCGAGAAAGGGAAAAGCAAAAGGAAAAAGAAAACACGGCTGAGAGAATGTTGAATTCATCTCAGCCCCACACCCATTTCCAGAGTGTGTATTTGCTCTTTCACCTATGCCCACGTTAACAGCTCTATGCCCAAGCTCCTACAAGACTCATTCCAAACGCGCCGAAGAAGACGAGAAGACACGCATAGACACGTGGTTTGCCTCTCAAGGTTCGCCAGCTTTCGTCGCTGAGGAAATCCTCCGCCAAGAGCTCTACGAGGGAAGCGTAAACAAGGAGACCCGATGAGATTGCATTCATCGTGCCAACCATGATAAGCCCAATCTCAGAGTCGGGGTCGTACAAAGTGTGTGTAGCCAAGCCGATTGCTTGGCCAAGAGGGGTTCTAAAAATTCAATTTTTTGCATTAGCCCAGCCCCCTTTTTCGCATTCTTGGTAAGTAATTTGTTTCGCGGGATTGTAACAGATCACCGACTTACGTGCAGCCGTATGCGAGTGCCATGAGCCATGGCTGGGTAGCGTCCGGGTTCCAAGAAAGGGATGCAATACGCGCGCCAAGCGCCAACCCTTCAAACGACTCTTGGGAGGAAGTTAGCGAACAACATGCATAAAGAATAAAAGGGGATGATACGTACGATGAAATGTAATCGCAATTAGCAAAATGACAAACTCGTTTCCAACGGAAACACTCAATGCCATGCCAATAAAAACACTGTGGAACAGAATTCCAACTTCCAATAGGATGCATTGCATAAACGCCTTTTGAGTTCTTTGTTCGGGTGTTAAAATAATCGGGGAAAATTCGGCGCCTCCCGTTTTTTCGCTATCCCTGTGGTGAGCCGTTTCACGGTCAGTCACGAGTTCAGGTCTCTCCGGGGCTGAACTCAGTCTAGAAAGCTCCCGACTGACGCTCGTAGCTCGACCAGAGAGAGAATCCTGTACTACATGGCCATAGGTGCCGCTGGGGTGGGAAGCGGAGTTGGATCGATTTGGTCCCTGACCGGTTTCCACGACTCTGGGATTCGTATCAGGTTTCCCATGGCCATGAGACGGTAAATCGTTAGCGCAGACTAACTGGGTGACCTCCCTGGAGCCACCGCACATATGTCTTGCCGGGCTAAAGACCATCTCTACCACTGTCACAAAGAAGACGGCCGCGAGAGCAATTGCGCCGGGCATTGCAGGATAGTCTTCCGTCCAAAATTGCGACAAGCAAGGATTCCCAAGTGAAATGAAAGCGGTCGGCAACAGGTGAACGAATGCCGTTGCAATCAAGACACCGGTACCGAAATGTCGGACGAAGAAAAAGAAGGAGTGTGGAAGCTTCAGGCGCGGAAACCTGACCGCAAGCATTGGAAATGCACAGGCACCAAAGGAAACGCATAGTATGATGACAATTGCGCCGACGTGCAGACCAACTCTGTAGTTGGGTTTAGTGCTTCCGGTTTGGCAGCCGACAGCTCGCTTTGTCACGCGAGTCGTCGGTTTTTGTCCTAAAAGAAACAACGAACGATCAGAACTGGAGCCAGTAGATGAAATGGTATGGTCAACCTACGTATTTCAAAGGTTGAGAGTATAACTCCCATGTAGTAAAAGGAAAATCCGGCCATCGAAATGGCTGGCAGCCACCATAGCCAACTCTGATAGGTCCAGGACTTTAAGATATAGGGTATATGGCGTGTTGCAGAGCAAAAATCTAAAAGATGCGATGGAAACAAAGGCGAATTAGCATTCATCAGCACCGTAGTAAAGCGCAGGCAACGCATTGGCAGCCACATACCTTCGTGGTAAGCACGAGGAAGTTTTGCATCTGCAACAGGCGGGTGGCTCTTTAGAGCGGGCGGGACGTCGAGACCCTTTTCTGGTCCCTCATCAGCGCCAGCAGCAATGCCCAGAGAGGAATAATGAGAGGACGCTTCTCGAAATTGGGTGGCATTTATACGGCCATTGAGGTCTTCTCGTGCTGTGAGATCGGACGACAGGAATGGAGGACTCTGGTTCCAGTCCGGCCGGACTGGATCGTGCTCCGTGCGGGAGGGGCAGTTCATGGTGGGCGACGTGGAACTCGACTCTAAGAGTACAACCACGGAATAGACAGATAACGAACAACAAAACCAAGAAGAGAATCACCAGGATTCAAGACAAAAGAGAGGGGGAATCGGCTTTATATTTCTTTCCCCGGGAAATCTTCGTGATGCAACGATGTCAGATTAGATAATTAATTGCTTCTTCTCCCATTCGCCTGCGTTGTCTATTTTTGGGCTAGTGGGCCCGCTGTGGCACGTGATGCCGGCTTATCGATAAGATCCCGCGTCGAGATTTCACAGCAAGACAAAGACGGTGAGGTCAACAAAGACAAACAGAAGACAGAAGACAGAAGACAGCGAGGTCACAAAGAGAGAGACAGCAGACAGAAGACAGACCAGCCAGCTGACCACTTGTTATGGCATCAATCGTCCTCCCCGGAGACACCCTCTCCAACCCTCTCCAATCCACGAGCAACAACCCCCCGAAGCTCGGCCCAAACCTCCACATCCTCTCGGAAACCACATCACCCTCACCAATCACCAGCACTCAAACCGGCATTCTACTCCCAGACGCCAAGCGCAACGCCCTAAACATCCTCCTCTTCTCCCGCCGCCGCTACATCCCGCAGCTCAACGACCTCGTCATTGCGCAGATCCACCACTCGAGCGTCGATTATTTCCACTGCTCCGTCTCCCCGCACACGCCCCATGTCTTTCTCCCACAACTCGCCTTCGAGGGCGCCACGCGCAAGACCCGTCCGCAGTTGAAGACTGATGATTTGGTGTATGCACGTGTGCTATCGGTGGGCGTGGGGCCCGGTGCCGAAGTTGAATTGACATGTGTGAATCCTGCGACGGGTAAGGCGGAGCCGGGAGGGCTGGGGCCCTTGAGTGGTGGAATGGTGTTTGATATCTCGGTGGGATTGGCGGCAAGGTTGATGTCTTCTGGAGGAAGTGGAGGTGTCGTGGTGCTGGAGGAGCTGGGGAAGAAACTTGAGTCGCTTGGCGGATTCGAGGTTGCTGTTGGGAAGAATGGAAAGGTATGGGTGGACAGCTCGGCGGGCGGAGAGGGAGGGATCAAAATGGTTGTTGCGGTGGGGAGGTGTCTACGGGAGGTTGACGAGAAGAATCTGCAGGTTGGGGAGCAGAAGAAGTTGGTTTCGAGAGTTATCAAGGGTATGGGATTGGGAGGTTAGTTCTATCTACCAAATCTGTATAAAGCTGTTTATCTTCGCCTGTTGCTTTTTGGAAATGTTGTGGGTACTATGGAGTCGCATACACAGGCGTTTGAATTCATATACCATCAGGAAAAAAGGCGTTGTTGTGGGACTATTATTGATTCAAGCTGTTATAATACAATATGTTCATCAAACATTAGACGTTCTTTTCATGATAGTGGGTTTCATCTCATAATACAGATTCACCAATTCAACTCCAGCACATTTGACAGATCAAACGCGACATAAACTGCACCATTCTGTCCCATGCCAGCTTACTCAACGAGACCATGAGTTCGACCCGGGGTTCAGATCCGGAATGGAGAATATGTTGCCGCCATAAGCCATTTTTCGACGAACTATACGGACACCCGTCAGAAACCCAGCCCATGCGAAGGAGCAAGGCCAAAAACTTACACGAGTCCAATTCCTTCTCTCTCGCTTCCGCAAGGACTATCTGCCATTCATTCCAGATCTTTGCACACCATGCCGTGACCAAGATGTCAACCAACTGGTCCCCAAGGCTCTTGACCACATGTAACCCTGGCCTTGACTCTGGCTTCTCAGATTTTCCTTGCGTCTCTACCGCCACAAGATCTTTCTCCGCGTCTTCCCATAGCAGCTTCTCCGCCTTTTGTGAGTTTCTCACGGGCCGTGTGCGAAACAGTAATTTGCTTCTATCGACTGTGGAAGAATGATGCCATATTTCCCAGTTCTGTTTGAAGAACGAGTGGTTGGGCTGGAGGTATATGACGCCCGGGAGCGTGCGGCGCCGTTTGCCTACAATCTCAACGGTTGTGGAAAACAGGGACTGGGTGAATGAGTATATGTGTTTATCGCGTCTACTGGTGGCCTCTGAAGCAACCCCAGTAAAAGGGATCAGGCGCGATATTGCGACGGTGCTGTGACCGGCGTCGAGCTCGTGGGAAAGCTCATAGACTGGGCTTGCTACATCAGCAGCCGACGGGGCAGCAGAGTTGACGAAAGTCTTGTCAAGTGTAAGATTGAAGGCTTGGGGATGGAAAGTGCCAGACGTCACATGCGTGGCCGAGCTGGACGTGGGCTCTTCATAAGGAGGGGGCGGGGTGGATGCTGCGAAAGAGATTGGGGAGAAAGCTCTGGACGGTGGCTCTGGTATTGCATTCATATTCATTCACCCCGTTGATGATGCTATGGATGTGGTGAAGTTCCACTTGGCACTTGCGTCTACGGAGTGCTGCGGAGAGGCAAATTCACTTCCGTGAGCTTTCGCCAAGAACCCGCGTTCCCCGCTAGTTAGCCGTTTGGTCAGCCGTACATTTCTACCCATGTACTCCGTATGTTTCTCAAAGTCAATGCTTGAAGGAATTGATCGTTAGATAGCCAATATTTCTGAGTATCATGCAGTTCGGACCCGGTTCCTGTCGACATTAGCCATCACCATATGTCTCTTCCTTTCCCGCGAGCTGCATCTGTACACTTCATGAATGGCCCAAGCTGCTGCGGTAGCTATGCCAGGCGCCTAGTATGGTACCAGCTAACACAATGCACGGCATCCGTAACGGACTGATATAAGATAATGCGACCGTTTGCACTTGGTCCGGGATAGTGTCTTGGTAAGCCCTGAGCTGGTGTTTCGTGTCGTCAAATAGGCAGTTGAATTGAAGTAAATGCGGTTTTTTCTGAGCCAGTCTCGCATGGTTTCACGAGAGATCCAGTCCTGGTAAAATCTCTTTAATCACCGCTCCATCTTCAGGTTTGGGTGACTGCAATCTCCACAACATTAATCCAGCGCGTACGAGATTCCGGTATCTCATCATCTTCATTGGATTTCTTTCTCTTCCTTTTATCCTTATCAGATTGCTTTGTCCCGCCGTCGGGCAATGCTGATGTAGGCTGGGGGATCTCTGCTTGCTGATTCGCCTCCATTGTGGTATCATCCCCGGACTGACTCTCCAATTTCTCCAATTTCTCCAGCTTCGCTTTCTTGCTCTCCTTCTTACTCATCTCCTTTTGCTTCGCATCCTCATCTTCAACGATGTCGTCAACAACTAACACTGTCCCCGTTTTTACATTTATATTATATCCTTCCTTCTCACTGAGCCATTTTCCGAGATCCATGGCTTTTCTGATCGCGCGGCCCGTGGCTTTGATGAACACCTCCTCTTTCTGCAGATCCTTGCTGCTCTCTTTAAGTTGAGTGATCTTGGTCTTCTCGCTGATGTTGCCATTTTGAAGATCGACCTTGCTCATAGCGCGCTTTTCAACCTGTCGCAGCAGTTTCTGAACGCGCTTCGCTGCGCTCATAAAAGGGGTCTTGGTGGAGACATAAACGATCTTTGGCACCTTGGAACCGGCGTAGGGGGAGGCCGCAGGAGGATGAGGGATTGGACGCTTCTCAATACGGGCATCTATAATAAAATATAAGTGTTTAGTATTCATCTCATTCGTTAAAGATTTCTGGGTTCGGGTTACGTTTAGGCAGTTTTTGGAGATTTTTGTTCTTCTTCTGAAAGACGAGTTCTGGATGATGCTTATGCTGTAGTTTTGCCATGATGAATGTTCGTATTCAATTAACAATTCACATTTCCTCAAGACCAGGACTATCAGCGTATTCAAGAGAAAGACGATGCCGGCGGTCGCGGTCGCGATGGTGATTGTGATGCTCGGATTCACAGCCAGCAGGTGTAGCCGAGGCGTCTTATCGATAACGCACAGCGGCAACTCGACGCGAGCCTCAACTTTTTTGATTTTCGCGATTCGGAATTTCACAGCCAGAAAGACTCAACGAAGCTTGCTTTTCCGTGCGCTCGAGACCTGCATCTTCTCTGCTCATCTCATCTTGAAGAATTCAAAGAGCTACTTGACTCATATAGCATCATGAGCGACCAGCCCAACGGAGTTGCTTCGGAAGCACCTGAGAGATTTGCCATTGGTATCTCCTTTGGAAACTCCAACAGCTCCATAGCTCATATTTCACCGGTGAGCCTATACCTACCCGGCTTCAGCAGATGTTTGAACGAGCAGCTCTAATTCAGCCTTTTGAATACAGGAAGGAAAAGCCCAGGTCATCGCCAATGAAGAAGGGGGTAGGTTATCACCCAATTGGCGACCCCTCCAATGCTCTGCTCGAGTGACATGAATATTCACCTTTCTCTTCCAGATCGCCATATTCCTTCTATTCTGTCATATGTCGAGGGCGAGGAATACCATGGTGCACAGGCCAAGTCGCAATTAGTCCGAAATCCGAAGAACACAGTTGCGTACTTTAGAGATTATCTTGGAAAAGAGTACCGTCACCCACCATCCACTTTCCAGTGTCATAGCCGCAAGTATATGCTAACTCGTATCAAAACATTCAGCTTCAAATCGATAGACCCGACTCCGGCCCACGCTTCTGCGCATCCGCAACTTCACGATTCCTCCGTCGCGTTCACCATCTGCGATACAACTGCTGAAGAACCCAATACCATCACGGTTTCAGAGGTGGCCACCCGCCATCTACGACGGTTGAAGCAATCTGCTTCCGATTTCCTTGGAAAGGCTGTCAATGCCGCCGTTGTCACTGTCCCCACCGATTTCTCTGAGGCCCAGCGCTCTGCGTTAAGAGCAGCAGCAAAGGACGCTGGTATCGATGTTCTTCAGTTTATCCATGAGCCGGTTGCGGCTTTGTTGGCATACGATGCGAGACCCGAGAGTCAGGTCAAGGATAAGTTGGTTGTGGTAGCAGACTTTGGTGGAACAAGATCAGATGTCGCTATCATTGCTTCAAGAGGAGGAATGTATACAATCTTGGCAACTGTCCACGATCCTGAGCTTGGAGGTGCACAGTTGGATCAGATCCTTATTGATCACTTTGCAAAGGAATTTATGAAGAAACACAAAACCGACCCGCGTGAAGATGAGCGCAGTTTGGCGAAATTGAAGCTTGAGGCGGAAGTTACGAAGAAGGCTTTGAGTCTTGGGTCTAATGCAGCGCTCAGCATTGAAAGTTTAGCAAATGGGCTCGACTTCAGCTCCACTGTAAACCGGACGAGATTTGATTTGTTGTCCGGGAAGGTGTTTGGAAGCTTCACTCAGCTTATTGAACAGGCAGTGAAGAAGGCCGATTTGGACGTACTCGACATTAATGAGGTTTGTTCAATCTGCGTCTCCGTCATGCCGTCATCAAAACTAATCAGCGCGATAGGTTATTCTCTGTGGCGGAACTTCTCACATCCCGAAAGTTGCTCGCCTCGTACAATCTCTGTTCTCTCCGTCGGCCGCCGTCCTCTCCCCGTCCACATCCCCTACTGCAATCAATCCATCCGACCTCGCTGCTCGCGGTGCTGCCATCCAAGCTTCATTAATAGAAGAATTCGAGAAGGACGACATCGAACAATCCTCCCACCCCATGGTCACCGTCGCTCCCCACCTCGGAAAGGCCATTGGTGTGCAGCTCGTCTCCGCGGATGAAAGCGCCGAATCCACCGCGATCTTCAGACCGCTTCTCAACACCGAAACCGCCCTTCCCGCTCGACGCGCCGCGCAATACGTCGTCCCCAAAGACGGTGGTGATGTTCTCATTCGTGTGTGCGAAGGTGTTCGCGAGATCAAAGAGATCAAAGCTGAACCGAAGCCAAAGGCTGCTGTGCCCAAGGATGACGAAGGCTCGGACTCTGATGAGGATAGCGATGAGGATGAGGAGGATATTCGTGAGATTGTCTGGAACATATCCAAACCTATCGCGGAGTTTGCGGTCAAGGGAGTTAAATCCGGGGGTAAAGTGGAGGTCATGATCAGTGTCAATGAGCACTTGACAATGCAGGTGACTGCGAGAGAAGTCGGTGGAAAGGGAGGTGTCCGTGGTGTTGTGGATGGACCGCAAAATGGAGTTGCTGCTTAAAAGATAGAGATTATATTTCTTTTGGTCAATGACAGGAGTACGAGTCGTTTTCTTTTTTTTTCGCTGAATGGTTCAATTTATCTGCTTCTAAAAAGGATAGATTTGGCTTGTTTTCTCATGTTGTGACTTGACTTATTTCATAGCTATGTTCGAGAAGTGGAATGAGATGAATAGATCTGGGTGTTTACTTTCTCTGATGGCCAGTCTGGTAGTCCAGTCCTGCACAAGGTAATGAGGTCGTAGATTTATTCGAGATTGACTGGAGAATGGAAAAGAGTGTCATCGGCCGTATTTAGCTCTTAGTGCGCCATAAAACGAGATGCAAGGAATGTTTGTCAGTATTTTTATCCAGGACACCTCCCCCATATGCAAAAAAATAAAGGAAAAAGAAGAACAGGAATACAGAAAACGGTACCACACTTCACTTTGAGGGAAAAATAAGGAAATCACAAAAGCTTTCCCTCCATCACCATCGTCGCTCTCCCCGAAAGCGTGATCCTAGAAACACCCGTCCCCTGCTCATTCAACCTCACATCAATACAAAGCTGGCTCCGCCGGCCCATCTCAATCCCCTGCTCAATAGCATACGCATGTCTCGAGTTCCCTCCCCCCTTTTGCATCGCCAGATACGCCGCCAGCGCACAGCACGCGCTCGCGCTAGCCGCCTCCTCCACCCCGCCAGCGATGACGCGCACTTCCAATCTGGTGATGTACGGTTCCTCCGTGAAGTCAGTCTGGAGCTGGATGAAGTACACTGCGCCGCAGAAGGACGGCGGGTCGGCGCCGCCGGCGCTTCTGTCTTCGGCGGTGGCGGCCCTCCACCCGGCGTCGAGGTCTGGCTCCGGGGCTTCGCCCGGCTGCAGGAGGGTGATTAGGCTGGGGCAGTTGGTGAAGTTGACCAGGGTGAAGGTCACGCCTTTGTGGATGGATACGACGGAGTATGAGGCGCGCATCTTGTCTATTTGTGGGCTTGTGCCGAGCTTGCGCTGCACGGCGAGGATTTCGTCTTTGGGTGTCTCTTTGGCGTGGACGTGCACGTCAAAGGGAACTTCGATGGCGGCGACTTGTCTGGTGGGGTCGAAGTATGCTGGGATCAAACCTGCTTTCGTCTGCAAGACGCATCTGGACAGTTTCGCTCCTGGCTTGTTCCCGGCGGCAATGTTTGGGCTGGGAAGAGCGGTGGCGTCTTCGTTGGTCATCAGGTGTTGGAAGATGTACTGCGCCGCTCCCAGCACGGCATCAGTTGAGAAATTCCGCTCGCCTTTGGCGGTGAAAAGTTCGAGCTTCCGTGGTTGATATGGGTGAGGGCCATCGTGGAGGAATGCCGTCGTTGGATGGTTGAATTCTTTGGCGATGAGTTGCTTCTGCTGATATGTGAGCGCATTGCTGCGCACGCCCACGATGGCTAGCTGATTGCCGAGATATCTGCCTCGAATGTCAGAGCGGGATTCCACACTAAAAGCGAAAAGAAAAGAGAGCAGCCGCGGTATTCATTTCCTGATATCAAGGTGGACAAGAGATATGTTCTTTTTCTTCGGACTTGATACAAGCCGGCGTCAACGGGGGAATAGAGTGAAGTAAATCCACGACATAAAGAAAGAAAAAGGTGCAATTAACCTTTCTGATGCAAAGACATCAGCAATAACTGTAGATTCTCAGTCAGATGTATGTATTGCCTGAAAAGTACTTTGGGGATATCTGATGGCCATGATGGCTGGCTCTGGCAGAAGGAAAATTCCACTTCTACAAGGGAAATCTATTTGCATCCATTCCACTGCTCAAGCACATATGAAAGTTGCTACGGGCCAGAACGGGCGTGTGGAAGGAGAAATAGATTTATAGATGCCAAATTCTCAATGGTAATTCAAATCTCACCAAATGTATGTGGTCCTGCAGCCATGCTGAGGTCTCAGATTCAAATCAGTTTGAAAGTCCTGAACCCTTTCAAAGCTCACGGCGAGACACTGCAGATGTGTCTGATCACCTAAAACCACTGTTAATAATCATTGAAGACACCACGAAGGACAGGTTTTTTGTTCCGAATTCATACAGTCCAGGTTTAACTTTCACACCGACAATGTCAACTCAAACAGACTCCGGAGCTCTAATATGATCAAAGAGTTTCAGAACATGCAAAGGAATTGAAGATCGTGATCGACGGAAGGAAAAAAAGCCGTTGGAAAGCGTGTTCCGTGATCAGAACTGGTGAAAATCATTGTTGCTTGGATGAATTATTCGCTCCGAGCCGCCGCCGTGATTGGGCGAGTCAATCCACAGAGACCTGGTACGGATGGAGCCAGAAAGGCCGGAATCAGCGTCATACCCGGTCATTCTGCTCTACGGGGCTTGGAAAATTTCTCAGCCATTGCCGTCGAATTCACAATCCTAAAAGGGATCGGGGGAAGAATATTATCCGTGCATCGTAGCGTCTGATATCAAGTGCTTTAGACGGGCACCGTTCACATTATCATTTCATCTGTAAGTACTCCGTATGCAACTTGATATGTTTGGACAGTCTGCTTGCAGGAAAGATTGCTGCAATTTCATCACACAGCAGAGAACTCGATCGGGTGGTCTTAACACCAGCTGGGAGACAAGTCTGTGCGTTTATGTAGGCAATATACTCCGTACATACATGCCACAATGTGAACATGCGCAGGTTCTATGATGTATGGGCCGAGGAACATCACACCGCTGTCGTAGCACAGTGCTGAACCCCGGAGAAAGTGTTGAGAAGCAGGCCATGGCAAATGCTGTTGCCCGATTTATTGAACACGCTGCTGTGAACAGCCCTACCACGCACATCATGACGGCATTGACTACTATGTGAGTATGTAGCGATGCTAATCATCATCTCTGCTTTTGCTGCTTTATTCGATATAATTGGCAGAACTGCGTTTTTGCTTTCCGATTTGACACCTGGCTCTCTTTTTTTTCAATTTCTTTCCGGCCTGTGTGGCGAGCAGATTTAAAGCCACAATCTGCGATGATCCCATTCAAGGTACAGCAGCGCACTGACACACTGTGCATGTATATATGTGATGGATCAATGGCGGGATGCCTCTGGGTTCCTGTTGAATTGCTCGATTGGCGAGAAATTCTGTCAACCAATTTTGACACAAAGTCATCCCAATTCTCCACACTGCATACATAAAACTTGCAAAAGGAAGATGATTCGTTACAAAGTGTCCTGCATGAAGGCCTCAGTTGCGCCCTGGAGTCGATCGCTCAGATCCATCAAGTCGTGATGCTGGTTGTGGTGGCAAGCAAAGAGAAAATGTGATTCCAGATCGTGGCGTTAATTGGGGAGCACGATGCGTGCTGAGAAAAGCCATAAACATAGATAGAAAATCAGCTACCCGGCGATTTGGTCCTTGGATACAGCTTCTGGCTCCGGGTCACTCCATAGGTAACCACGCGCGGAGATTTTCTCACTTCTCCCTTCGGGCTGGGCCTTGTCATTGGGGAGTAAAATACCGCCCGGATTGCTCTGTTCCCATACCAGCTGGGTAGCTCTGCAAGGTACGAATGTCACACGGTACCACTCAACTGTCGTGTGCTTTCCCATGAAAAGAAGCCGACAGGCAGTGCAGCACTTTGTCGTCGTGTTCTGGTCGCTTGTCTTGCGAGAATTTGCCAAGTCTTTTAATAAAAGCACGCCGAATCCCTGTTCTGGGAGGACGCCCGGAAACAATGGTGATCGCACGTGTTGAGAATCCAAGGAGAATCCTATTCCGCGTATTCAAAGAAAAAAAAACAAAAAGTGAGAGGTTTATGTCTAATGTAGGATATTTTTTGGATTCATCAGAAGTGACTCGGCGTACGGTCCACAACACCTCAGGTCTCCACCGGCGGATCGCAGCCCTATTTGCGCGGTTTGATAGCCCGGCATTAAAGACCGGGGATGCGATTCGCTGCCATACAAGATATAACGCAGCCAAGACCAAGAGAAACCAGCATCAGCAATGTGTCAAGTCCTATATGTCGCTCGACCAAAAGAGAGCGTTCTCTAATGCCTAGGCATTAGGAACTCCTAAGTGCTGATCCGCCTTTAAACCTAGTCCTTGACACAATGGACCTTCCTAACTCCTATCAATCTCTAAGAACTGAACCCCAGAAACAAATTCAACATGCACACTCCACACTTGTCAATATCACAAAAGAACAGGTCAGCATCAAGTGCGACTGAAATCTCCTCATGAAATGGTCATAGCCAAACTGGTGTGCCTCTAGACCAACAATGCATGCCTAAGGGAGTAAATGTTGGCGGCGATGGTAGCCTCAGGTCCTATGCCAAAAAAGAATGTTTCCTAATGCACTAGCCATTATGAACTCCTAAGTGCCGATCCAACTTTGACATGGTTCTTGACACATCCCCACAGCTCTAGCATAAGCGGGGTTGTATAGAGATGATATGTAGTGAACAGAGACTGAAGCACTGATCTGACATTTGTTGTGTGATTAGAAAGTTAGTTTGTGGAGTAAATGATGGTTCTTTGTGAAGCAGCTGGGATTTGAACTTGCAATGCTGGATTGCATGCATTGGTATGTGTCAACTGGGCTCAAACTGTCAAGTCCTATGCCACTCGGCAACAGGAGAACATTCCCTTATGCCGCCTGGACATTAGGGACTTCTAAGTGCTGCTTTAACTTTAGCCTGGTCTTTTGACAGGTAGAGCCTGGGTATAGGTGGATCTGCTCTGGCTCTCGTTCCACCAAGGTAAAAGTAATAGACTTCGAAATATTGCAGGAGTTGCTTATTGCACTGCTCAGAGCATCCTTGGAGGTCTGCTGCAGCATGATAGCACCCTCAAAAACACTTGGGATATATCGGAAGAGAATCTGCTCGGTCCGCAGCACGCGGCCTTCCGCACCTCGGTTGCTGGCTATAAAACCGAAAACATCGCCAAGTTGTTCAGGGTTCAGAGTGATACTCTTCTCCGTCGCTTTCTTTTTGACGATTGAGTGTCCCTCTAGGACCAGTATGGTCTTCTGGCGGCCAAAAGAGGTGATTTGAACCTGGTGTACTTGATTGTTCAGACGATGTGCTTGTAACTGACATCTTCAGGAATCAAAAGGCATGTTTTTGTGTCTCACTGATATGGTCAGACTTTGCCTTGAGGTGTTTGAAGTCTCGTAGATTCTCAGGTTAGAAAAGAGGAATTTGGGATATACCTACGTCATGGGCCTTGACACAAGCTAACCACATATGGTTAGTGCTGCCCTTGTTAAGTTTAGCTCCTTGGCATTCTCAGCCATCCATGTCCAGTTCCTGCTAGGTATCCTGTGTGAAAAGAAGTCATCGCGCAGGCTGAGGTACCGGGTACTTAACTGAATAACGAAACTCACGCAGATAAGGGTCACATGATCGTACTTGGTACTTTGGTTTGCGCAATGTCTTATCTTCCCCGCCTGTACTCCGTAGTTTGGTCTGATCTCACTATTTTCACCATGGTCCTCATGCGCCAACAGGAACAGGCTGTGGATGGACTGGTGCATGCGTAGTTTCATAGTGCGAACTCAACAATGGAAGGCCGGTCTCCAGCGATTGGGCGTGGTCTCGACCTTGGCGTCAAACAAGCTGCACTGTGACTGCATATGCCGCGCGTTTTCAAATCGAGCTAGACTTGAATGTAGACTCGAGCTGTGCAGGAAGAGGTTACTGTACGATGTGATATTCTCAAGCACCGCCTTCTCTCTCTCGGAATTTGTCTCGTCTGGTGGTAAAGAGAACCACAGATTAGCTTGCTTGCCGTAACTCACTCACGCCTTCTGTACCCCTCTTTTCCAGTAGAGTTGGAGGGTAACGGGGATTCAAGGGAAATACCAAGCTAACAATAATCCGTTTCCCTGCAACAAATACCCACGAGACACTTAAAATGGTCAAACCCTTGTGGCGGCCGGTGGAGATGATTTTGACTTCCTGTCCCTTGATGGAAGAGTGGAAGCGTGAGCCGGTTCCCTGGTTCGTGTTTTAGCGTTGCGGCTTCGAAATAGATCCAACCCCAAGCCCAAGCAGACTGCTCTAGTTCTCCCAGAGCCGGGCTTGTTTTTAGCTTGCAAGAGATAAGAGTAGCAGAGAGGAGAAGGGGAGAAAAGAGGGACAGATCTTCGGGACATTAAGGGCTGTCAGTGTGCGTGATTGGTGAGGAGTAGCTTGTGTGAGAGAGAAAGACACCAAACGGCTTTTCCATCCTCTTCCATTTTTTCTGTCTCTGTTCTGCTCTCTTTATCCCATCGCCCACCTCAAGAAACCACCTCTGCTGATTTCATTTCGCCCCATTGACTGGTTGAGAAGGATCTGATGATCTTGTTCTCTTTGACATTCTTTTCCCTGTGACTCAATTGCTTGCCACCAGCTTGTCTAGCTCCTTTGCCTTCTTGCCGTCCAGGTGTTGTTGTTGTCTCAATTGTTTTCCTTCACCAGCCAGCAACAGTCCTTTGCAGTTCAAGAGTGAAACACAGTGTTATCCGGATTCTCACTACTGGCACAGAGAAATAAACACCATCCGGAATCCTTGTGGAATCCACAGAGTTCTTTTCTTCACTCTCTAAATAAACACCCCCAAAATCAAACGAAAGTCCTATCAAATCCAATCACCAACGCCACTTCTCAGCTCTCTCTTTTCTCTCCCTTCCCTTTGCCTTTATCTCTTTTCAAATTCAGCTTGATGTTGTTCATTCTTTAACCATTATACAACTACCTGTATTAGTTTATCAGAAGCAACTGTTGAGCAGAATGGAGGGTCATTCAGACCACAGCCGTCAGGGCAGCACTTCTTCTAATCCAAATGACGGTTTAGCTCTGCCTTGGATCCTTGAACACCTCCTTACCTACCCCGGAAGCTATGAGATCCCTCTTCGAACGATGTACACGTTGAATTCGACTTCGATTGCCCAACCGCCTGCTCTCTCGCACCCATTGGTGCCACCGACCTCGGCATTCGCTCGTGAAGCTCAAGGCAACGCGTTTCCGGCTAGATCGACTCACGACAAGCATAGCTTGTCGAACGTGTCTGATACTGCCGCGTTGTTCAAAGCGCAGCTGATGTCTCAGATCTCACAGCTGCCTTCTCAGCCGTGCTCCCTTCCTCCGAATTTCATCACCTCCTTCGTTCGTCGATGCTTTCCTCCAGTCATCGAAGAAGTTGACTTCCCTCAGGCCTTGACTGCTTTGGACTACCTTCGGGATCTCGAGAATCGCAGAAGAAAGGGAGTCATGGAGGCCTTGAGCAGACTGGGCATCACTGGAGCTGATGGAGAGAAACAAGAGCTTTCCAAACGTTACCCTGGCGTCCTCGCGTGGATTGACACCGTTGAAAGCAAAGAAAGGGTCGCAGTGGCACTGTACACTCAAGTCTACCTGCGGCTACGCCACTGGGTAAGTGCAGAAGCGAGTTAACAGGCTGGACAAATCCCCGGCGTCTTTCTGATCCGCTCTGACTGACGTTGTTGCTCTAGACTTTGATCAACGAAATGCTACTCGAACCGTTCAACAAGGCTAACTGTATTGCTATGCTCAATACTCTGTTTCCCCCGGTTGTTTCCACCCCGCCTACCTCCCATCTTAATTCGAAAATCCTCCAAGAGCAGCGAATGCATTTTTACAATCTCATCCTTGACGTCGGAAAAAAAGGAAAGCAGGTGCTTGAGCAAATTATCCAGAAGGACATGCGTAATGGCGATACAACCGGATGGCCCGTCGCCCAAGACTATATCGAAAAGTATCTCCGTGCCGCTATTGCAATCATTGACGAGTGCTCCGCTGTCAATAGCCGACAGCATTTCGAGGAACCGCCGTTCGAAGGGAAACACAAGGGAAGGAAGGTTGACTCTGGGATCAGCTTTATGTCGATCGACAGGCCATCTACAAGCAGCAGCATTACTAGTCATAACAGCAAGCATCTGAACAAACCGCTTCCCCAGT
Source organism: Byssoonygena ceratinophila (assembly GCA_001430925.1). Lineage (NCBI taxonomy): Eukaryota > Fungi > Ascomycota > Eurotiomycetes > Onygenales > Onygenaceae > Byssoonygena > Byssoonygena ceratinophila. The sequence goes on from LJPH01000858.1 coordinate 345,057, forward strand.
CTCCAACCGCGGCTAAACCTAAACACGGTGGAACAACACTGGAACGGATTGCCAAAGAGATTCGCAAGATGAAATCGCGTGGCGATCTCGGCGATTCGGCCAAGGAAGAAAAGAAAGCCCCAAGGGGTCTCAAAAAGATGAGGTCTGGTCTTCTCAGGGACAAAGAGAAGCGCAACTCTGGCAGTTCGGACAGCGACCCACCTTTTGATCCAAAGGAGTTCAAACAGCGCAGAATGGAGTGGGAAGCAAAGAATCCCGGCAAGCTCGAACATGCCCGTCGGGTAAGCAATTCATGAGCAAAATACGATTTACTTCTAGGAACGAGTACTATGAGTTTACGATGATATCGGCGTTTTTCGGAATCCTTCGACCAAAATTTTTATTCGCGACTTTTTTATTCTATTTTTCACCTTCTTCAATGTACTTTGGCGAGGAACTGTCGAGTTATCTGCTGTCCAAATAAGCCTGCTTCGCGCTCTTTATGGAGAAAAATGGCGCATGTTATCGAATTGAAGAAAGATGGATGTGACTCTCACGAGCAAAAAGTAATTTGTTTGGGCGCTTCGATGGGTGGTGTGATTTGCCTTTACTGCCACGGTTTACGCCTGCGTCGAGGGTTTCCCTCATCTCTCTTCGTTTGAATTCCGGTACATTGTACGAACTCTTTATTTGACTGTGTTTTTATTTGTCTGTTTGTCCAAGTGTTTGTTTCTGAGCTACTTCTGATGACTTGATATGCTGATGTTGATGTATCACCGATATGTCTGTACTATCAAATGATAAGTGAATGATTGTTTTGCCAGTTCCACCGTAGTCTACACCGTAGTCTACAGAGTACTTTGCATTTAAAAAATCCTTTCCTTTACATAAAGCTAAGACTGTAGTCTATGTGTCAAGTCCTGTTGTGGCAGTTTCGTCGTTCCCCAGATAGCCGTGGCTGACTAACTAACCAACTAACTACGGGGGGCGAGTAAGACAAGAGCTGCAGGCCGAAACCAGCATCGTGGCCGAAACAGTGAATTTATATCTATATCAACCCGTCCATTCTGTGTCCTGTCGTGCTTTCTTGCGCGTGTTTTTGAAAGTGCTAAGAGCCAGGCAGCTTATAGCGCAACTCTTTAGCCCTGAAAAGCAGACGATATCTTCCATTGTTGATGATGAATTGTTGCCCCTGATCTGTACCTTGCCAGCCTGTCGAACTTTGTCCCTAGACAGTGCGATTTGGGAGCATCGTCTCGGGCATTTTATTTGAGATCAAGCTAACGGGAGACGACGCTGGGTGCATGATGCTGCTGACAGATTACTCGCTACCATGGCAATTGGGCCTGTTTCTGGGGACTTCCTTGCTTCCCCCGGCTGTCCATGGAAGTCATTCAGTTAACGTGGCGCTGAGAGCTTCGTTTAGTCCTCCACCGTATCTGCTGGAGCTGCTGTACGCATATCCTTTCTCAATCGCCTCTCTTTGATGCGGGAAACCAAAAAAAAAAAGGTCAAGGGTAGAAAAAAGGGTTCTAACTGAAGATAGGGAGACAGCCGCCGAAGAGAACTCCACCAGCTATTTCCCCCTCCTTGACCGAATCGCGGACGGAGACTTTGTAGAATCTCGAACGGATAAGGACTTATACGACCGATTCTTTCGTGTTTTACAGGATGGAGGACATATACAAGATCCGAATGCGTTGTCGTCGTTTAAACTCGCCATGTCGCTTCGCTCAACGGCACCCAGAATACAGGCGCATTATCAGTATTATAATACTTCTGTTGAGTCGGCTTCAATGGTTGCGCAGGATGCGGTGTGTCAGGTATGGGCGCATTATGGCGGGGAGCAGTATTGCTCGCCGAGCCTGGAACATGCGCAGCAAAGTGTTTCTGGAGACCAGTGCGTGAGTTCGGGGAGTTAGGTAGTTGTTTTTTGCGGCAAGCATGCTGACGGGGCCTTTATTTGGCTTGATTAGGGACAACCGTGCTTTGCCGTTTGATCGTGTGCTGGGCAGCGGTGATCAATCGCTGGTACTCTATGCGGACATCGCTTCTCCGATGTTTGGAGAGTTTCATAAGGAACTAAGCAGGAGGGCTATAGAGGGAGACTTCTCTTATAGAGTGCGATACCGTCCTTCCTCATCCAGCCATGCCGGCTCGCTTTACATGAGCGGCTACGGCGTCGAGCTAGCTTTGAAACGAACAGACTACATTGTGATTGATGACCGGGGTGCGGAGCAAGACAGCTCAAGCTCTGATTCAGAGAATACGAAGACCATACCATCGGCAGCCAAGGATTTGAAAGAGGAGTCTCTAGCCGATTTGAAACCACTGTCCGCATCGGAGGTATCAACCCTTGGAATTAATGCGGCCAGCTTTGTTATGAACAGCGAGGATTCGTTCGAGACATTGTTGAAGCTGGTCCAGGATTTCCCCCGGCACTCGTCAATCATTGCCAATACAAATGCCACGGCCGAATTTCTCGAGGAGTTTGGCCAGAATCAGGAACATAAGCTTCCTCCTGGATATAATATCATGTGGATTAACGGAGTGCAAATTGATTCTCGCCAAGTTAATGCATTTTCACTATTGAAACATTTACGGCAGGAAAGGAAGTTAATGAGTAGTTTCCGTGAACTTGGCCTATCTGCATCCGACGCTGTGAAGTTGCTCTCCCATCCGATTGTCGCAAGGTCTCAGGCCGCGGAGGATGCCCCACGATATGACTACAGAGATGACACTGAAGGTGGAGATGTAATCATCTGGCTTAATGATTTGGAGAAAGACAAGCGATATGAGAATTGGCCCCGTGGCTTGAGCGCGGTAGGATCACTATGTTTTTGACTCTTATCACTCACCTACTGACTGTTTAATAGCTGCTTCAACGGATGTATCCAGGTCAATTTCCTCAAGTCCGCCGCGACGTTCATAATGTCATTATCCTTCTTGATCTGGCCGATCGGACAGACGTGGAAATGCTTGTGTCTCAACTTCAGTTGTTTATTACTCGGAAGATTCCTGTTAGATTCGGAGTGGTTCCCACACTCCGGGATAAAGCTTCTACAGAGCAGATCAGGATCGCAAGTTATTTACACCAAACATACGGCTTAAAGACTCTTTTGACCTATTTTGAAAACGTAAGCTTTTACCCCCTTTCAATATGGTTTCTATTACTGACTTTCATCGGATAAAACTTTAGGCACTGGGAAAAAGCAAGGGCCAGGCTTTGCGGGCAAACAAGGACAGCTTTAACACTGCAATTCGGGACCGCGACCCACGCGATGGACAAACCAAACTCTCTTTTGAAGAAATCTTATCTTCAGATGAATTCGAGCCAGTCACGAAGAAGATACAATCGTATTTGAAGAGATTGTCTGCTGAAGGCCCGAATGCTCCCATGTTCGTTAACGGTGCTACAGTCCCTCGGGAGGAACAGTGGATGCAAATGCTCATTTCAAGACTGGTGCAGGACTTGGAAACGATTCAACAGGCGATTTATGGGGGCCTCTACGGGGAGGACTTCTGGCTTCCTAATCATTACCTTGAGGGAGCTGTGCTGAGCCGTAACTCCCTGATTATACCAGAGGATCCTAGTGCTATCCTAATCCGGGACTTGGACACTCTGTATAAGAGTCACAGATCTACATTTGACGTACTTCCACGGATTCCAGCGTCGGACGAGTCCAAAAGATTGGAAAGCTGCGGTAGCTTGATTTTGATTGCCGATTTCGACAGCGGAGATGGAATGAAGCAATTGGAATCCGTGCTTGAATTTCGAGAGAAGCATCCGGAACTTGAAGTTTTGCTGCTCCATAATTCTGCCTCGGGATCTTCTGGTCGTGTCTCATTCGAACTATTCAACCTGGTGAAAAATAGCCGGGATGTTGACCTCTCTGCCCTCAAATCCATATTAGAGGCAGGCTCTGAACCACTCCTCAAGCAAGAGGCTGAGGCCGAGCTACGTAAAAACTATTTTGCATCGCTATCCTCGTTGGCAAGAGAATTGGGCAGCAAGCAAGATGGTGTCGACATCTTGCTTAACGGAAGGCTCATTGGGCCAATCCCCTCTTCGTCACTTTTTGGGCTCCAAGAGTTAGAACAGCTTCTAGCTTTTGAGAAACCAAGACGGCTGGAACCAGTTGCAAAAATCGCTTCCCTCCTGGAACTGACGGATAAGTTCAAAAATCCGTTCGACTTTGCAAGGCTGACCTCTCTCGTTGCCCGTGCGACGAAGTCGGAGGTACCAGGAGATATATACGACAATGGACCCGTCTTGCGCACTAGTACCTACGAGAAATGGAGTAATAAGTATTCTGGGTTTGCAGTATCTCATGCAGACGACCCTCTAATCCAGGTTGTTGCGACCATTGACCCTGCATCGGAACCGGCCCAGCGTTTTGTCCCTATTCTTAAGGTCATATCTAAACTCAAGGGAGTGTCAGTCAAAATAATCCTCAATCCAATTCAACCGTTGAAAGAGTTGCCTATCAAGAGGTTTTACCGGCAAGTATTTGAATCAGAGCCATCCTTTATTGACGACGGCTCTCTACGCACCCCTGAGGCATCTTTCACCGGGATCCCAGAAGATGCACTGTTGACGTTGGGCATGGATGTTGCTCCATCTTGGCTGGTGGCACCAAAGGAGTCGATTCACGATTTGGATAATATCAAATTAAGCTCATTAAGAGAAGGCACAAATGTCGACGCGATATATGAACTCGAGCATATTCTGATTGAGGGACATTCGAGAGATGTAACGCACGCGAGTCCTCCGCGAGGGGTCCAGCTTCTTTTAGGGACAGAGCGAAACCCACATTTTGCTGATACCCTCGTTATGGCGAACTTGGGCTACTTCCAGTTCAAAGCTCAACCTGGGTACTGGCAGATTACCTTGAAACCAGGCCCGAGCGAGCGTATCTTCAAACTGGACAGTGTTGGAGGGTTGGGATATGCACCGAAGCCTGGCGATGAGACGAATGAAGTTGCCTTGCTATCGTTCCAAGGGACGACCCTGTTCCCACGGCTGTCCCGTAAGCCGGGCCATGAAGAGGATGATGTTTTAGAAAGTGGTTCTAGCTCAGGCTCTGCGAAGAATCTTTTATCCAAAGGCCTGAACTTTGCTTCTGGCATGCTCGCTAGCATAACCGGATCACACAAGGAGAAACATGCGGATATAAACATCTTCTCCGTCGCCAGTGGTCACTTGTACGAACGCATGTTGAACATCATGATGGTGTCGGTAATGCGGCATACAAAACACTCGGTTAAGTTTTGGTTCATTGAACAGTTCCTTTCGCCGTCTTTCAAATCCTTTCTGCCGCATCTTGCTAAAGAATACGGGTTTTCGTACGAAATGGTCACCTACAAGTGGCCCCACTGGTTACGCGCGCAGCGAGAGAAACAGCGGGAAATCTGGGGCTATAAGATCCTGTTCTTGGACGTCCTTTTCCCGTTATCTTTAGATAAGGTGATTTTCGTGGACGCCGATCAAATCGTCCGCACGGACATGTACGACCTAATCACAATGGATCTCGAGGGCGCGCCATACGGCTTCACGCCGATGTGCGACTCGCGGACAGAAATGGAAGGTTTCCGCTTCTGGAAACAAGGCTACTGGAAGAAATTCCTCAAGGGCCTTCCATATCACATCTCGGCGCTCTACGTGGTCGACCTCAAGCGCTTCCGTGAACTTGCAGCCGGGGATCGGCTACGGGGCCAATACCAATCTCTTTCCGCCGATCCTAACAGTCTGTCTAACCTAGACCAGGACCTGCCGAATCACATGCAGCACGCGATTCCGATCAAAAGCTTGTCGCAAGATTGGTTGTGGTGTGAGACGTGGTGTTCTGACGAGGCGTTGAGGACGGCGAGGACGATTGATTTGTGCAATAATCCGATGACAAAGGAGCCGAAGCTGGAGAGGGCGAGGAGACAGGTTCCCGAGTGGACGGCGTATGATGATGAGATTGCCGAGTTGGCAAAACGGGTGTCGCGGGAGCAGAAACGGCTGGATGGCGAAAAGAATGAGAAGATGGAGGAGAAAGATGAGCTGTAACTTTGTTTTGGGCTATATGTCATAGATATCTATCTGGCTTTATTGCCATTCATCAATCTGAGCTGAGCGCGGAGCGGTTACTCTACCCGCCAGAGGCCCATCCATTTTGGTCATGACGCCTTCGGTTTACCATTGGTATCAAAGCAATGTGTAGCGGTTCTCCCAGGCCAACAATCATGGCTCAGGAAGATGCTACGGAAGACGAGCCCTGGGTTGTCATTTATATCACAATACTGCTCTATCCAACCTTTATATTAGTTGAAATAAAAGATATACATACAAGATGCAAGTGCTGCCCAAGTCCAGTCCTGTCACTGTCATGCCTCAGTCCACATTCTTCATCATGGACAACTATCTTCCTACAGCTAATGGTGCGTGTTCAAATCCTTCAGGATAAATCCCGGCATCACCCCAGTCAATCAGCCACCCGGGAAACAACATCTTCACGCTGGCAGAACATCCATTTTCCGCCAGCAGTTTCAAACTATGGCGGAGGATTTGCCTTTGCATCGAAATTGGGTGTACCAAGATGTACACCTTTCGTCATTTCGCAGAGACTTTATGGATTGTTATCTTCTCATTACATGTTTAGCAGCGAAATGCTCTCGATTAACTAACTGCTCTGCTTTCCTTTCCTCTGCTAATAGCTGTCTGAGAATCAATACACGGTGTGCCAAGGAGGAAGGACCACCAAGAGCAAATCTCGAGACTGTAACAACTCCAGACTTCATACTTCATACTGCACTTCCAGTAGCTACAAACACCAGTTGGAAAAAAAAAAAAAGAAAGACTGTTTCAACCGCCATGGCAGCAACAGAGTCAGATATAATCGTGCTCTGCTCCTCGAGAGCCATCATATCCGGCCATTTAACCCCTGCCACTCTCACCATATCCCGCACCACCGGCAAAATCACTGCCGTTGACCTTTCCATCCTATCCCCATCTGTCTTTCCCCCGAATACCCCTTATACTGATTTCTCACCGCATGTACTCCTCCCAGGCATCGTGGATGCACACGTGCATCTCAACGAGCCCGGGCGCACGGAGTGGGAGGGGTTTTACACGGGTACGCAGGCAGCTGCGTTTGGTGGAGTCACCACCGTGATTGATATGCCGCTGAACAGCATTCCGCCGACGACGAGCGTGCGAGGATTGGAGGAGAAGATCGAAGCGGCGGATGGGCAGATGTGGGTTGATGTTGGGTTCTATGGGGGAGTGGTGCCGGGAAATGTTGGGATAGGGGAGTTGAAGAGGCTGGTGAAGAGAGGTGTGATGGGATTTAAAGGCTTTTTGATTGATAGCGGGGTACGTTTTGGATATTTTTTTGTGAATTAGATAGGGGGTTGGGAACAGAAACCTCTCTTGTTTTTCCTTTAGCGAAGCTGATGCTATAATCTAGGTTGATGAATTTCCGGCGGTTGAGCCAGATGATATCAAAAAGGCAATGGTAGAATTGGCAGACGAGCCCACAACACTCATGTTTCACGCAGAGATGATTCCGCCGGCGATGTCCAAGGAAGAACTGAATGCGCTAGTTGACCCCAAGGAGCCATCAACAGCATACTCGACTTTTCTTTCATCGCGGCCTCCGGTATTTGAGACTTGTGCCATTGAACAAGTCCTCGCCCTCTCGCGATTTGCACCAAATTTGCCCCTTCACATCGTTCATCTCTCTGCGGTGCAAGCAATTCCGCTTCTCCGTGAAGCTAAGAGAAAAGGCGTCAAGATCACAGCGGAGACATGCTTTCACTACCTCTCAATGGCAGCAGAGAATATCCAAGACGGAGACACGCGGCACAAATGTTGCCCACCGATTCGTGAACAGGCGAACCAAGACGAGCTCTGGGCGGAGATTCTACGGCACGAGTCAGACGACGGTGTCATCAAGACAGTGGTATCCGACCACTCACCATGCACGCCGAACTTGAAACTGCTTCCCGAACATATACCCGGCAGTATTGCACCCAAACGCCGAGAAGAGGAGACAGATGAAAGCGAAGATGCAAAGACAGGCGACTTTGTCTCTGCTTGGGGAGGAATCTCCTCCGTTGGTCTTGGTGTTTCCATTCTCTGGACGGAACTGAACCGTCGGTTTCCCGATGCGTCAACAGCTTCATCCTCTGGAAGGCCATTACTCGAGCATGTGGTACAGTGGTGCTGCCTCAACACAGCTGCACAGGTGGGATTGCAAGGCCAAAAGGGTGACTTGGCGGTGGGATATGATGCAGACGTCTGCGTATTCGACGATGAAGCGTATTGGACCGTGGAATCTGATACAATGTTGTTCCGGAATAAATGTTCGCCTTACCAGGGCAAGCGACTTAGAGGCATGGTGAAGGAGACCTGGTTGAGGGGACGACGAGTGTTCTGTAGAGATAAAGGGTTCGGGCATGGAAACCCGCAGGGGATGGTATTGTTGAAACCAAGGTCAGGCTAGACATAAGCAGTGTCTATTACTTTATGGCTTCCTCGACGTCGTTTCTGGTGTTTTTTTTATATCATTTCTAGCGGTCGTGCTAAAGCAACTCTTTCCAACCTGTACACAAAAACACAAGTTAGCGAAATTGATCAGGTGGAAAAGACTGACTATACAAAATATACCTTCACAAAAGGAGCATCCATTCTCCGTCCTATGGATCTCCTTTCAAGTAGAAACTGCTTCCAGAGTTCTTCTACTCTGTTGCCTGCACCTCCTCCCATCGTTTTTTGACTCTCCTCCTCGCACCGCCGTTCACTCCTTTCCCCCATATCTCCTCTCTCCCCTCTTTACCAACTTGCAGGTACCCATCATCCGCGTTCTTTTCGAGGGCCTCTGCTCCAACTTGCCCAATAACAACCTTCTTCTCCACCATTTGCTTTTCCTTCTTCTTCGCCATATCCACCTTCCTCAGATACGCCGCGTAGACCCCAACCTCAGCCAGCCCTACAATCAATGCTACCAGCAGCGATATAAATACTCTGCTGGGCTGAGAGGATATAGATCCGGGGTAGTTATCGGCATACTCAACATTCCTAGACCCGGAGAAAGAAAAGAGAGTGTTGAGGAATTGCGGAGTGCGAAAATTGGTTAGAGCCCAGTACGTCGCGAATCCGGTGAAGAGAATCGACACGAGGATGTTCAGCACCAGGGACGGCGTGAGAGGGTCGTCGGAGGCGTCGTCTAGGTCCTCGTGTGCGACTGACGCGGAAAATATTGGTGACGGTTGGCGTTTTGATTGCGGTGCGGATGGACGGTGGAGGTATGCGTGGTATTCTTTGGCTTGCGCTTCGGCTTCAAGACGGGCTTTTAGGGCGAGGTATTCCGGGCTCTGAGGAGAAGGTAATTAGCATTCCAATTTCACAGAAAGGGAGGGAATCGGTAGTTGTTCTTGTCCGCTTACCGGTGCGGGTTTGGGTGGTGGAGGAGGTATGTACAGCTTCGTCCCGCGAAGGAGAGAATTGAGAGAGTAGATACGCGCAGAGCTACTTTTTATTGATTGACTATTCTCCTTTGCATCAGAGCAACGAGTAGTAACTGCCGAAGAGAGGTTTCGCGAGAGAGTAATCAATTGGGAGTGGGAAATGGCTTCGTTCAGCGTTGGAGCTGGGAGACTGAGCTCATCGCGGTCGGACTGAGGCACGGCTTCGAGTGCAGAGCGGATGACGGAGGTGATGACGAGAAGGACCATGATAGCAATCCCTCTGGCAGTGCCGTAGAGACACAGCAGAAGACACGGACAGCTAAGTGGGATGACGACTTGTTCGCTCAGAGAGCTTTTGTCTGATCTCGCTTTCTTAGTCATGAGGTTTGCCGAGATGTTGAAGACGTTCGTTGCACTTTTCCACCTACTCTTCTACGCGAAACCCACACTGTGCAATCCGAACTGGCCGTGTTGAATTCAGGGAAACGACCTGATGAACTACAATGCCTAGTTACCTGTCGTCGGCTCAGGCTGTGAAAGGGTTTGAGCGAACAGAGGTCGGGCAGCCCGCTGAAGAACGACGCCAGTTGTCGTCCACGCTGAGATACCCATCAGGCGCACATCTACTATGTGATATGCCTTCCGTTCCATAATTAGGGCAACGGTTCAAAGGCACGTTAATTGACTACGAGGAAACCAATGATCGCTTCAATCCGTGTATCCTTGTCTGTGCGGCGCCAGGGGACCAAGAACACGCATCGCCCAAGCGATCTGAGCAGATGTAGATATCGTCAGGAAGCGAAATGTGACGAAAGACCGAGACGCAGAGGCCTCGTCCTCACCATTGATGTACTGATGTCACCAAGCAGGGACTAAATGCAGCTTTTATCAGGTTGCTGCCGCTTGGGGTCCCTGTGCTGCCGGCCAAGGGACCAGCTGTCAAATGATCGCCCGGAAGCTAAGAATCACTAACAAAACCAAATGCCAGTGTCAATGTCAATGGCGTTCAGGAGGTCTCTCTCATCGCTTCTGTGCAGAAGCCAGACAAACAGGTTCCTGTCCACCAGCCTCCTTGGTCGCTGTAAAGATCAAGTGGCGGGTGAGACGTTGAGCTGTCAGTTGCAATCGCAATCAATCAATTCACGTCATTCCTTTGTGGCTATAAGAATGCCTGGAGGTCTTCCCGTCTGCTCAGCTCTCCACGAAAAGTGACTAAATTATGCAGCTCAAGCCTCACTTACCTTGCCCTGCTTCATCTTCCGTGCAAAAGATTGCTTCTCGACATTTATTTCTTTCAACAAAAACAATCTATCAGATGTACCTTTAATCTCCTCCTTAATGACGGTTTATCAATCAATCTTTCTTTTTTTCTGGACTCTTCGAGGATGTATCCCTCGACAATTCCCCTTCGGCGTGGAGACCGATGATTACGCTCCATCGCCCCTAAACAAGGCCTTCGAACAGAGAGTCAACTGGTCTCTTGACCGCTTCAAGGTACCAGGGCTCGCAGTTTCTCTTATTAAAGGCGACAAAGTCTTCACAAAGGTTAGTTCATCATCTTTCTCTTCGCTCTGGGTCGACATTTCTCTCCTAGGTTTTACGATATATTCTACGGGACTTGCCTTACCGATTTTCTGTAGGGATATGGCTTCTCCGACCTCTCGACTTCACGAGCGGTATCAGAGCATACGCTCTTTTTCGGAGGCAGCACAACAAAGGCCTTTACTGCGGCATTGGTATCAATTCTTGTCGATGATAATGAGAATTATCCCGATATCCAATGGAACACGCCTGTCCACGACATCATTCCACACGATTTCATCCTTCAGGATCCATGGGCAACCGCACAAGTTACAATCGAAGATATGCTATCTCACCGCTCTGGAATGCCACGCCACGATTGGGTATGGTTTGCCAACATCACTCTACAGCAGGCCGTGCATAGGATGAGACATCTGCCGCTTACGGCACCTATCCGCACGAAGTTCCAGTATTGCAACCTGATGTACATGGCTGCTGCTCATCTAATAGAGAAAGCCACCGGCCGTCCATTCAAGGACGTAATGCACGAACGGATTTTCGAACCACTGGACATGACGGAGACATATCTTTCGTTGGACGAAGCCAAAGCATCCGGAAAGGACATCGCCCGCGGGTACTTTGTAAACTCGACTGAACAACTACAGGATACGGAACTATCATTTCAAGAGAGTATACGAGGAGCTGGGAACATCATCTCCTCCATCACTGATTATTCGAAATGGGTACAAGCCTTGATTCATCGTCGGTTGCCAATCTCTCCATCGGCCTATGCAGCGCTTACAAGTGCCCATATGATCATCTCGCCGCAACCTGTCCCACCAGACATGTCGCCACTGCTGTATGGACTTGGATGGTTCTTGAGAACATACGACGGAGAGGTGATAATTCAGCATCCCGGTGGAATCGAAGGATTTGGCAGTTTTGTTTGTTTCTTGCCCAAGAAACAGATTGGAATCGTCATCTTGGGCAATAATATGGTTGGAACGAACGCTGCAGTGACAGTACTTGGAAACCATCTAATTGATGAAGTCCTTGGTATTACAGAGAAAGACCGTTTTGACTGGCAAAAAAGGCAAGTTTCTCGCTCATCCAAAAAACATCCGGTTCTACTTTTGTATTCTTTTGTTCGACATAGATTTCTGGGCTAACACAAACCCTTTTCAATATACAGGGCGGATGAGAGCGTAAACAGCACAAAGATATCTCACAAGGACCTGTTAAACCTCTACCCACGCATTCCCGACCCTCCTCTTCCACCTTCCCTCAAGCTTTCCGCATACGAAGGCATCTATACCCACCCCGCCTATCCGACTCTCAACATCACCAGTGAATGCCCCGAAACCTCCATGTTTCCGCCATTCTCGCAGAAAATAGGTGGCGAGAGACTCTGTGGCAGACTCCCCAAAAGTGCGTTTGGTGATTCAGCATTAGTTCTGGAACTGCGACATGTTACAGGCGACTTCTGGATTGTCGGGACGTTAATGTACGGCGCGACAACGGCCACCAAAGCGGAATTCAGACTCAACCCTGAAGGAAAGATAAGCCATGTTGCTATTGAGTTGGAGCCAGATATGGCTCTGGAGGACAAGGGGATATGGTGGGAGAGAGCCTAGTTTTGGGGGTTGCAGAATGCTTTTTCCTGTCAGTTATTCGGTAGGGATTTTTTGAATCCCGAGGGAATTGTTCTATTTGCGGAGGAGTTTGGGTTACCTAGCAGCTTATTATTATGTTGTTATCCTGTACTATTCCCTTTTTAAAGGCGCAATCGCGCTACGGCACGAACTTTTGCTCGATTGCGAAGTTGATGTATGATTGTCCTTTTGCTGACTAGTTTTGGGAGAAAGATACAAGAAGTGCGAATAATTTGAACTATCATTATCATTGCCTACATCAACGGTAAAATAGAAATGAGGCTCAATGATATAATCTCTAAACTTAAGTCTCCCACACCTGCCAGACCTTGGGCCCTATATCAACGTAACGTGGCGGTGAATTAATCCACACTGTCTCATAATTTAAACATCAAGCGCAATACCTGAAAAGTCAAGTAAGCTGACGCACAAATGTCATGTGCTTTGGACTGTCGAATCGGACGAGAATTGAGTGACGGCAAATTAAGTGCGATCAAGGGTAGTTCACTGTCGCCTGAGAGACCGGTTACAGCAGCCTCGAATAATGCCAAAACCGCGGTGGCAGTCTCGGTATCGATCAAGTGACTATCAGCGGTGATCGTTACCTCGAGACGATCACCCTTTGGACGGGCCGATACCTCGAGGTTGGTAGGTACCGCGTAAGGTTTCCTGAACCAGTCCAATTTTGCGATATCGGGGTTCGAGTCGGTGGAAAGAGAAATTCCTGGGGTCTCGTCAATGTCGTGGTACTGAAGCAATGAATCCATCTTGGTCTCGGGTGGCCATTGAGTGCAGTTTTGTACAATGTCGTTGAAGCCTAAAGAATCTGCTTCATCCAGGGAAAGATGCTGGTCCATGACATGATGCAAGAGATTCGCCTTTGTCCATGTGGTCGAAAATTGGACCCGCACTGGGACCGTGTTCATGCAAGGGCCCACAACCTCTTGAATTTGGGGAATGCTTGAATTGCGTCCTGCAACAATAAATCCGTATACGACATCCATTTTGCCAGTGACTTGTTTAAGGACAAGAGACCACGCGGAGCTCACGAGGGATGCAATAGTAATTCCTTTCGGCGGTACAGGCATCGAGAGACTGGCCCCAACGTGGGTCTTAAGCGTTTCCGCTTGTCGCGAGCTGTGAGCTGCCAAATTTGAGGAGATTTGGGTCATGGCCGATCCCTGAAGAAGTTCAGCCCAGTACCTGCGTGACTGGGTAGCGCGGCTAATCGTATACGATACGTAGCTGGAGAAACTTAGAGTTGGACTTAAAGGCGTGCCTAAATATGCCTCTCTCAGACATTTTAGGATAAGAGGCCACGACATGCCATCATACTGAGCGTGCGAAATGCGAAAGATGAGCCGGGATCCTGAGGATGGGTGTCGGATGAGCGTGAGAGACAGAAACAGAGAGCCAGGTTTGACTCCGTGCTCCAGGTCCTGAAGACAAAAGCTATCGCATGCTTCGCACAGGTCGTTCGGAGTTTCGCGCACTTCCAAAAGTGGTTCAAGTCGGTGGAGGATAACCTGATAGGTTTTGCCACAATATGGGACGAATACTGTACGGAAAATAGGAAAATGATGGATAATAGCCTGGCAAGCTTTGCGCAACCGATCCGAATCAACGCTGCTCTTGAAATCTAGGTAAAAATAGTTCATTGCTTCTTGGGAGGACTCTGCTGCACGTCCAACGTAAAAAGCTTGGACATCGGTCGCTGGAAGGATATCCTCGACATTGGAGCCATTTATAACGTAGGGGCCGGGCTGAATCAACGATATAACATGCCCCAGGCTTTCTTTGTCGAAATGCGCGAAGGGACGAGCTATAAAGGTTTCTAGCGTCGATGCGGAATAAGATACGGCCTTTTTAGCCAGTTCATCGATATGAGGATGGCGGAATATATTTGCCACGGTTAAGATGATCCCCATCTTCCGTGCGGCCGCAACTAATCTCATAGCTGAGACAGAATCACCCCCAAGACGGAAAAAGCTGTCATCTAGGCCAATTTTGCTCTTGTCAACGTTTAGAACGGAGGCCCATAGCTGTTGCAATTGTCGTTCTGTCGCAGTTAAGGGTACACGTCTATCGCGGCCGTGATCACTATTTGTTTGTGCTAATTGCTCGGTTGAGAAAGCAGAGCCCATACCACGTAGACGCTGCCGGTCTGTTTTACCGTTCACAGTGATCGGTATTGAGGACACCCCAAAGAAGACTGCAGGGACCATATAGCATGGCAGGCGATCTTCCAGCTGTTCTATGACCTCCTGTGGCACCCACATAGGCCGTGCCACAGAGGTGACCTCGTCGAGGGCATGCTGGTTACCAGTTGATACACTGCTATGCCCTTTCTCAGTGCAGAGAAAAGCGGCAAGCATCATTTTGTCTTCCCCAACTGGACGGATCACATCTGCCACCACTACTGACGCTTCCGGCAAGCATTTACGGACATGGTGTTCAACTTCACCAAGTTCAACCCGCTGGCCTCGTATCTTCACTTGAGTGTCCTTGCGCCCACAATACGTCAAGCTGCCATCGGGATTTCGTCGTACCAAATCTCCTGTCTTGTATACCTTTCCGTGGGGAAGCCAGGTGGGCTTGATAAAGGAGGCATCTGTCCTTTCTGCATCACCAAGGTAGCCCTGACTAACCTGGCGGGACTCAATCACCAACTGCCCAACGCACCCTGCAGGGGCAAGCCGATTGTCGTCTGAGACCTCTGTAACCCAAAGGCGGCTGCCACTCACAGCATGACCGATGTTTGCAGGGTCACTAGTCTGAGAGATTGGACCATTTACCGAAACACAGATAGTCGCTTCAGCCGGACCGTATCCATTATAGAGGTTAACGGACTCGGCCCATACTTCTATATCCTGCTGAGACATCGGCTCGCCACAAAGAATCAGGGTTTTCAGACAGGGAACGTCATGAGGTGTAATGAGTCTTGCAACGGTGGGTGTAAACATTGCCAAGTTAACTTGCATCTGCTTGATGCAAGTCGTCAGGTTTGAGAGCCGCTCGTCCTCGGAAGGCACGCATATACAACCACCATGTGCCAGGGTTGTGAAGATTTCTTGCAAGGATGCATCGAATGTAAACGATGCAAATTGTAGGGCTCGCGTCTCCCGAGAGAATTTATAACTTCGCCCGTGTCCAACCAACGTGCTTGTAGCGAGGGAGCCGTGGTCTATCACGATCCCTTTAGGTTTCCCTGTGGTTCCCGAAGTATAGACGATTGTTGCCTTGTCAGTCCCATTTATTACTGGTAGTTCCAGACCTACGGATGAAAGGGATGACTCAACCGTTGCCTTGTCTACCGCTATCGCCGGGGTGCTGGTGGTATCGAAAAGTGAAATGTACTTGGGTTCTGTGATGACAAGCCTGGCATGACAGTGCTCCACAATCGCCCGGAGCCGTTGCTGAGAGTGAAGAGGATTCGCGGCGATAAAGATTGCCCCAGATTTCATGATTCCAAGTATGGTGATGATAGACCAGCATGATTTATCAAGACATGCCACAACGTTGTCTCCAGGATTCACACCTTGGTCAAGCAAGTGCTTCGCAAAGTTTGAATACATCTCGACCAGCTCAACATAAGAATATTCCCCATCCCAGGATAAAACGGCGGGACACCCTGGCTGCCGGATAGCCTGTTCGTCTATGACGTCCAGCACACCAGTTTGTACAGAATCCAAAGGCGTATGTTGCAGGGAGTTTATGGCGTTGATATCGGTATCACTAAGTAGCGATATAGATTCGATGGGCTGGTCGGAACATTCTAGGAAACAGTTCAAGGCTTTTTTGAAAGTGTTCGCGATATACGTCACATCAGCGTCAGTAAGTGATGGCCAGTGTAGAAAGCCAAGTCTGATGTGACCGTCCAAGATATCAACATTTGCAACTATATCATACTAGGAGGCTAATTAGCGACAACTCAGAGCCATAGATTCGAATTCTCACCTCTGTGGGGTCATCCTGCTCCCTGATTTCTTCGAACGATACTGAGGAATTAGAATACGGATCCGTTTTGGCAGTCCACTCCATCGAGACGGCTGTATTGAACATTGCCTCGCTACCCTCAGGATAGAGCCTAGCTTTCAATTCAGTCAAGGGGTAGTGTTGATATGGCATACTTGCAATGTATTCCTGTTGCATCTTTCTTGCAAGAGTCACTAGAGTTTTATCGGGGACTAGTCGCGCACGACAAGGCTGTATGCTTAGGCATAATCCAATCATTTGAGTAACATCCTTAATAGGAACGTCTCTACCAGCGGCGACATATGTGAAGCAGACGTCATGAGAGCCGGTATAGGCTCTAAGTACCATTGCCCATGCCACTCTAACTGCGGACGCAACGGTTATTTGCCTTTCTTTGCATTTTGCCAGAAATGCGTCACTCTGTTCATAATCGAAATCTTTCCGCAAGAACCGAGTCGGTAAAGTGTCAACGGTCGTCTTCGTGCTTACCGGGATCATGCATGGTGGACAACCGTCGAGATATGACGTCCAATACTTAGCACTGGCTTCGTTGTTTCGTGTAGCCACGTACTCCACAAAATCGCGATAAACTGGGGCGCCATGAACAAACGGCTTCTCATCGCACGCGTTGGCAAAATCTCTCATAAGAGCTTCCATCGCGGCTCCGTCCACAAGAGCATGGGAAATTTCAAGCATCAAGTAAGTGACTTTGCCATCACATACGCACGCAGTCACTCTATGGAATGGCAGGTTCTTGATAAATGGCTCTATTGACCCAGTGAAGATTTCCAGGACTTCAGATGGCGATGTGGTTGCCGACAATTCATGCACACGAAACTCGACCCGCGGTTGGCGCAGCACAACTGAATGGTACTCAGCATCGGCTCCGAGGTCATCAACAAAGACTGTGCGCAGTGTGGGATGACGAATAACGACTTTGTGCCAAGCCGCTCTTGCGGTCGCGAGGTCGGGCAATTTTCCTGTTTTAGCCTTTAACTTGTAAAAAAACCGAAGGTGATAAGACCCCGGTTTACGGATCTGGCCTATAAACATGCCCGCTTGCATTGAAGTGCATGGGTATGCGTCCTCGATTTCATCGAAATGAGAAATCCCGAGATTAGAAAGAGCGTAACCTTCCCGAAGTTTTTGTAGTGCCGGCTGAAGGCGCGGTGTAGATTCTAGCCTGCCCAAGGTATCGTTTTTGAGAAGTGAAGTCGCTAGAACAGCAGCTGCGGCGACACCTTCGCATGTCAGTATATCCGTCATGGTTAGGCTGATGTTGCTTTTGCGACATTTAGCAACGACCTCCTGAGCGAGAATGGAATTTCCACCAAGCTGGATGAACGACTGGTGAAGGCCAACCTGCTGTGGGGATAATTTGACAACGTCGCCCCATATTTCTCGAAGTGCTTGTTCCATATATGTGGCAGGCTGAGAATTTTCAATCCTTTTGGATTTCCCTCCAGTTATTTCAGAAAAGGTTGTCTCCGTCATGTCTTCAACCCATTTGCGTATCCGGACACGATCAATTTTTCCAGAAGCCGACATCGGCATACATTCGACAAACGCCCATATAGTGGGCACCATATATCTTGGTAATGCGTTCTGAAGCTGGGTCCGAAGAGAATGGGTGACTCCGTCAACTGTATGATTTTGAATCAAGGATATGTCACTGGCAGCGTCAAAAAGTTCCGGCCCTGACTTTAAGGAAGTGATTGCCATCAAATTATCTTTGCATCGACCGGTCTTGGGGACAATTGCCATGGCATGGCGAACATCATCATGGAGTGTCAAATGAAACTCCACTTCTCCTAGTTCAAGACGTTGACCGTTTAGTTTTACTTGTGTGTCCACTCGACCGCAAAACGTGAGAGTTCCGTCAGAGTTCCACCGTGCGAGGTCACCGGTTCTATAGCAGCGGTAACCTCTGTATTGAGGGTCATTTTGGATAAAATGAACATCATCCAAAAATATCTGAGATGTTTTGACGGGATCTTTGAAATATCCTAAGCCGACAATAGGCCCAGAAACGAGCAATTCACCTATAGCACCAACAGGAACTAGTTTATTATAGTCACTGGGATTAACAATCCAGCAAACGGCGTTATTTGGAGGCCCAATATTTGAGGGATCAGTATCCCTATGGGTGATTGCCCTGGTAGACGAATTGATGGAGCACTCGCTAGGGCCATAGAATTGGAAAAGGTTGATCTTTTCGGACCACATGGTGACGATCTCTTTCGGGAATGGTTCGCCGCCTAGACATAGAACCTTTAGACCTGGCACGGCTTCAGGCTCTAGCCTCCGGGCTAATGACGGGGTCATGACTGCCAAAGTCACATTGTAGTCATTGATGGCACGAGCAAGACTTTCTTCGATCTCTTCCGTTCGAGGCACACATACGCACGCCCCAGAGCCCAAACTTGTGCAAATCTCAAGAAGGCTCATGTCGAACGTGTGGCTCAGCATTTGAAGGACGCGACGATCCGGTCCAAACTTCCACTCCGGCGCCTTTCTGAGCGCTCCATTCAGGAAAGATGAATGTGAGACGATGCAACCCTTTGGAACACCTGTTGAGCCGCTGGTAAATATGATATAGAACATATCTGTTGGTTTTGCACACGAAATCGGCGGGTCGTCACAATTCGGTAAAGAATCAATACGGCTGCCTTCTATTGGAATCCAGTTCAGCCGGGTGGACCAAAGATGGCCATGATCCGATGTCGTCAACAAAACTGTGGGTGCGATCATTTCAATGATCGTGTCTCTTCTTCCAGGTGGGAGGTACGGCGGAATGCTGACGAAGGCCCCACCAGCCTTGGAAACGGCCAACATGGCAACGATGGCCCAGGCCGAACGCTCAAAGCAAATCGGGACGATGGCACCGGGACCGACACCATGGTTTTGAAGGTACTTGGCAAGACGGCTTGTCAACCTGGTTAAGTCGTGATACGTAAACTTAGCATCCCATGCGTCAATGGCTTGAGCCAGTGGTCTTTCGAAAGCATGTTTGTCGACAACTTCATGGAAGCATTCCATCCAAGGTTCTTTCGGAACATTGCTGCCAAAGATTCGCAACTGGTCTAAGTGAGACTGGCTCATGTAATCCACATGTCCGATGGTGCTATTCGGTTCCTCTCTCAGACATGAGAGACCTTTTGTAAAGGTCGTGCCGACGTTGGCCGCCTGGGCGTCGGAAAGCATGCAGTGTTGATAGCGGAGATGGCAGTCCGTACCGTTTTCAGTTTGAAGAACACTAAGGATGAAAAGCTTTTCCTAGAACGCAATTAGTGTTTGGCATCAAACGAATGGGGAAGATCGTGTAAATACCTTGCCCAGAGCATAACGGGGCGCAGTAGTAGCACCATTGCACAAGTCATTTTGAAAGACGATGGCCGTGTTGACAGACCGATTCGATAAGTCGGACAACTCGTGTTGAAGTGCTTCCTCAGATAGTGTATCTTTGGCTTTAATATTGCAGAGTGATTGGTGCGCCTGCTGGAGGAGCTGCAATTGTGTCTCGGACTCATGGACATTCAGATGACAGACCGACGCTCTCCATTTAAGCCCCTCGTTTAGCAAGACATAGAACGAAACATCGTCCGCGCCTATATACTTTGAAAGGGTCAAAGCCCATGCGGCGATAACGGCTGCTTCGAAGAAAGATTCATTGAGGTCGAGCAAATCCTGGTTTTCAGCAACATGGCTGAAAATGCCCAGGTCGAGTTTGTGTGTTTGATCATCTGCATTTGTAAAATCGACAACAAGACCATCCGTCAATGAGGGAAAGACGCCAGTCGAGCCATTCGAGTGGTGTATCTCGTTGGGTAGTGCTTCAATCGCAGAAACCATGTCGAAACTCTCAAACGCAATCGTGGTTGGAAAAATTGCGAGTGTCCTCTTGACTCGATTTGTAATGTCGGGAAATCAGTTTAATGAACAAGGGCCCAGAAGGATGTCAGGTTCCAGAGAGTAACAGCAAGTAGCTCATCCGCGGAGTATAGATAGCCAATATTTTCGCCATCAGCTCGTTTCGTGCCACCCGGTTCTTCGAGCAGGAGGCAACTTCAATTGGGGCAATATGCATTCGGCATCCACATCGACATCCAACAACCACAGAAAAGAAACAGAAGACCCGTTCTTTGAGCGTCTAACGAATCGGCAAAAATCAGACAATGTGACCAGATACATGGGGGAGCATTTCATCCCTCTTCAGTCAGCCACTGCCTCAACTAATGCCTTTGTGTCAGCTAGCCACGGCCAGAATTAGACCAGGCCTTGTCTTGGGTCCGTGATCCAAGCCGGGCTCAAAGGGTTACATCCAGTAACGGCTGCGAATATCTGTACCCGATCTTTGTCCTTTCATTCCATTGCGCTCACCTGACAGCTGCAGTCGTGACTGCAAGCCCGCTTGATTTGGAGATATATAACCCCCTCGAGAACCCGCAAACTACCATTGCTTTGAGCTTCAACCTCACGGCATCAAGCAGACTTCTTTACATCTCTCCAGCAAAAACATCTCTTGTCTATTTATCAACCTCGTTACCACCAGCAACAATGGGCATCCCATCCAACGCGGAAATCAAAGAGCTCTTGGAAGCTCAGTTTCACTCCAAGATCAAGTCTTCCGACCTCCATAGCGACTCCGAGAGCCTTTTCCAGTTCGGTCACCTGGATCAACTCTTTTCCGATGATGTTGAGGTCCACATTTCCGGCCACGAGTTCCACCTCACTGGAAAGCACAGTGGCTTGGATGCTTTCAAGTCTCACTTGGAGTCAGATAATATGCCATCCTTGAACAGTATCATTGATGTGACCAAGCCGATCAAAGGTTCAGTCCTCCACGTCATTGGCGGAGAAAACGAGGAGTGGAAAGCGGCCGTCCTCCACAGCACTGCAACAACCAAAAACAGTAAGTTTTGGTTCTTTGATGCATGATTCTGGAGACTCGAGCACTAATCAGATATGCTTCCATAGACACGCCGTGGAACCACGAGATGGTGGTCGTGATCCGCTTCAATCACAGCGGAAAGATTACCGAACTCAGGGCATATGCGGACACCCAACACGTTCACAACCACATCCAGGACCACAAGTAAACAGCTCGCAAAGCATCAAACTTTGGATAGCCACGGGAAGTCAATTGGGGGTTATTTCATGCATGGGGTAACTAGCTTGTGGTTCGCCTTAGCCTTATCAAGCTCAACTAGGGTCAATCAATAACATAATTGGTCAATATCGCATTCACTTGAAAATCTTACCTATGTAAATTCGTATCTTTCCGCGTAGAGCGAGTATATTCAAAGATCTTGGCGTATTTGCCTGGTGAGCTTTCCGTAAGGCTCGACTAAAGCTGCAAGAAACGCCTCATACTAGCTGTTCCTCAAGCCGCTGCTCGGGATCAACCCCAACCTAGTTTATGCAGGGAAGCCGCTTGCATCCCATGCATCCATCTTTTCCCACGTCGAAGCTGCCCGTTCGAAACGCGACAAGGGAGGACGAGATGGTCGAGGCCTTACGAGGCAGTGCAAGTGACAGGGTTCGTCGACACCCGATTTGACCACCAGCGTATGCGCCGAGGGCGGCAGATATTGGATTAGGTGTCAGTGCGCTGGCCCTAGGCCCCAGGCGTTGAGCTGAAGTGTGATGTTCGAGTCCTTGTCGGCCGGCAGGCCAATCGAATCGGGTTTCGTCTACGGTCCACGGCCTTCACTTCCACTGACAGCAATGTGCCAGTTTCGTTGAGGTCAAAGAGGGCGAGGGCAGCAGCCATTTGCCCAAAAGCTTTGGTGCGACTTGACAATGCATGAACAGTGAGATTGTGAATGGTGTCCTTTTAGCCGAGATGTTGAATTAAGCTTTGTCAGTTCTACGGATTGCCCCGCATAGCTTAAAATTGGTTAGTTAGTCAGTTGGAGTCAACACCATCCACCTCCTGACTCGCGATCCCAAGATTAGCGGTTGCAAATATGAACTATGAGCTCGAGAAGCACACTTTTTCGCCATGAGCAAACAACATATACGGTTGAAGATGTGTTGACTTGGAAATTCATCACCTTGCTGGTGTTGCGGATTCTAGGGGCGTTGCGTATCACCTACACTGTAAGTGGCCACTCGAGTTGAGTGCCCCTCATTCCTCTTATTCTCGCCAACGAAGACCCCGCCATTTAAATTTAGAAACCTACGGGGTCTCCGTTGAAAGCTCAAAATCCATCTCTCCTTAGCTTTGGAACGTCTGTCCAGTTGGAATCCGTGGGCCGGCATACGGAGTACTAAACCTTGACTATCTCGGATAGCGTTGTGCAATCACCTTGCAACTTTAGCCTGTCCTTTCATGCAAGCAATAAAACTCGTCGGTTTGAACAAACCCCGCGATGAGAAGATTCAAATTTCAATGGCAATTGTGAAAGAGAGGGGCAAAATATAACGAGGAGATTTCAGTCCGGGCTGGCTAACAGTTGAACAAAAGACTGGGCATGCAGCTGCGGATCGGCAACCCGATTGTAACCCTCTCAAGCCCGTGCGTTGGTTAGGGAGGCCCCAATAAAGGCCGTGATTGAGGAATCCCATATGCAAGGATAACAACGAAACGCCGCGTATGCGACAATTATCCGTAAAGTCTACCCTGTCTCGGATATTTTCCTCCAGCCAGCCTTGTGGCATAGATGAACATGCGGGGCCCGAAGGAGGCGGAGTCTGGGGAGCGAAGCTCCCAGTCATTGGTATTCTACTTGGCCCTGGGATAATTTTCTCGCGACTAAGTCAAATGCTCGCTCTCTAACACTCCCGCTTTGTATATTCTAGTATTTCAAGTTCCCTCCATGTACTATTGTCATATACCCAGCAATAAAAAATGCCGCCAAACTCAGCAAACTCCTCCGGTGGCTCCGATAACTTAGAGAGCATATGGAAAGATCCAAAGGTTGTCTCGGATTATCGTTCCGCGGAGAAAGTGACGATAGTTTTTGCCAGAGCCTTGATAGAACAATCAGGCATTTTATCCAGTAACGAGCAGGAACCGTTGCTGATCCTTGATAATGCTTGTGGGACTGGGGCCGTCTCGCAAATTCTGCATGAGATGCTTGATGGTCGGATGGCCAACAATGCGTGGAGATTGACCTGCGCCGACTTGTCTGAAGCCATGATCGATGCTGTCAAGGAGAGGATTAAGGCCGAATCATGGGGAAACACAGACACTGCGATAGTAGATATGCAAGAAACAGGCTTGCCGACTGCTCAGTATACTCATGTCTTTGCGTCGTTTGGTGAGTTAAACGTGACACAAGGATACTCCCAGTCCAGGATGGAATGAATGCTGATAATGTCTGGAAAATGATTAGCAATAATGGCACTCCCAAACGCCCAGGCTGGCCTAGACGGTACGTAGGTCTTGTATGGCTTGTACTGTACATGCATGCACCAAAACAGATCCCTTGTAGTGAGAGACCGATGCTAATGTAGCTCCATAGAATGTCTTCGTATTCTTAAGCCCGGCGGGACAGTCGCTTTCACCACTTGGAAGAAATGTATGTATACAACCATGTGAAGCGCAATTTGTTCGCAGCTTAGGAAAATGTACTCACGAAATTTGCCTATTCAAAGCGGGATGGAGCGACGACGTTAACGCTTCCATTGCTAGCATGCCCGGGAATCTCCCACAACCGACACCAGAGGAGTTTCTAATGTCGATCGGGAACGGAGAGGATTGGCATGATCCTTCTTGGATCGAAACCCAGTTGCAAAAACGGGGCCTTGAGGATGTTCAAGTGAATCTGGTTTCAAGGACATTGGCCACCAGTACCGCGTCGGAACTCATACCGGCATTTACTCCTATTATGGCCCATATACCAGCCAAATTCTGGAATGAGGAGCAGAGGGAGCAGAGCGCCGCCAATCTGCCATCCGCATTCTCAAACTATCTGGAGGCCAAATATGGGACAGACAAACCTATCCCGATGGATTCAATCGCGGTTGTAGCAACGGCACGGAAACCTAAGCTTCTTTGATCCCAATCTGCATTTACTTTTTCTTTGAGATGCACTGTACTTGATATATAGCTCAGTCTGCAGCCAAACATGGGTTTGGCCTCTTGCGACAGAATAGATGCATGTCTACTGATGTAAGAGCATAGATATTCCTATATCATTTACATCCCATGCTAAAGATGTCACTTTAAATAATTTCGCCAGCAGAATCAACATTCTGGTTCAATAGGGATATCATAGAAATTGCTGTGACGCAGATTGTAAGTGTCAGTTGCACACAATAGTGCCACAACTTAGTAACAAAATTCCCAAAGTTTCTTTCCGATTGTCGGTGTTAAATATTATGAGATGCCAGGTGACTCTTTTCATCTGTGCTCTGTAGGAAGTAGCATACTAGCGAATCCTTTTAAATTCAGTTGTCGTTCACATGGCCCAGTCATCGAGATTGTGCCATTAGCAACATCATATTAAAGTGGACTCGAGCTCTCCAGAAAGCTTCATATCTGAAGCGGCTTTGAGATATATCCTGGAACTAGGCCAGAGATCAAGTCCAAAGGTCACTTTGAATGCCGGATTAGTGAATTCGAGTGCCAAATAGTAAGCAATAGTCAGCAAGTACCTTACCAGTCAGCAAGTACCTTACCAAGCTCACCAAGCTCACCAAAGCATGGGGAGGTTAAGAGACAAGAATGTCAACTGCATTCGAAGCAGGGCAGTAGAGAGTGGTCTTTGCACCATATGCGTTTCAACACCCAATTGCAAATATGAATTCAAATAGAAATTGTGGAAAAAAAAGTGAATATCACACCGCCGCAGTACTGATGATAAGCCTCTTTGTGCTGAGGATATCACTGCATTTCTGTCGAAGAGTCAATGGCATTGGAAGTACACCTAAGCATAGTGACTTAGATTTAGTCCAAGCGGACGGGTATCGCGACCACATAGACCACATAGACGCAAGAAAATGCCGATGCTGGTATGCAATAGGGCTCTTTAATTTCATGCCCTAAGCCACTTCGGAAAGAATATAATAAAATAAAATAAAGGTAAAAGCAAACATATGACACGTGAGTAGGCCTACTCACCTGAAAGAGGTAAATTTCGAGTCCCAGCAGAGAAAAGGGTTATACAGAGTGCCACGCAACAGGACCATCAGGTGGGACAAATATTTGAACAATCATGGTCACATTCATCCCTTAGAATCGACTCCAGAAGCACTGCAATCAGTGTTCCATGGGGTTGTATGCAGCTGAGATAAATGACACCTGCAGGGTAATGGATTTCAACTGTAGCAAAGATGAGAAGAAATGCAAGAAAGCTCTGGAGGGCCAAACCAGTTGATAGTTAGTTATCACCAAGATGAGATGAAGATCAAAAGACCAGATATTGCTGAGAGCATCTGTAGTTTAAAGAAATAGAAAATGTTAACAACTAGAGTATTATCACTGTTGCCAAAGAAGTTGCTTACATTATCTCTGATTGTGGAGAGCAAGTTTGTTATCTGTCTGTATCCGCTTGTTACTCTGTAGCAATATCATATACAGAACAACTTCACACCATCACACCCAGAAAGGAGGACAGCAAAAGACAAACAAGGGCAGCGCAGCCCCTTGGACAATCTGGTTGACTTGAGAATAATGAGACCTTGAGCTCTTGCATCCCTCCGCTCAGAATCATGGCGGAAAAGCAACCTGAAAAGTACGCACACATTCACATACAAGTGAACCACCGCACAGGCTCAGCCAACCTGCAAAGCACCGCAACAAACAAGCTAACATCTTCCCAGAACTAGCACCTCCTCCTCATCCTTATCCTTCTCCTCTTCACCCGCCACCACCAACCCGCGCGGCATTCCCACCGCCCCGTTCGTCGACAATGTCACCGACTACGTCTCCACCCGCGCCGACGTCGAGCCCACCCTCCGCTCCTTTCAAGAGATGATATCCAAATATCAATTCATGGAGCTCAACACACAACGCCGCGCCCAAGGCCTCAAAGACAAAATCCCAGATATCAGAAAGACCCTGGAGACCGTGAACTTCCTAAGCGCCAGGAGGAAAGCCGGATCGTGCACCCATATCGAAACCTCCTTTGAGCTGAATGACACCCTGTACGCACACGCATCGATCGCCCCGGAGAACACGGAAGAGGTGTATCTCTGGCTCGGCGCGAACGTCATGCTCGCGTATCCGATCGACGAGGCGCGGACGTTGCTAGAAGACAAGCTGCGTGCGGCGGTGGTAAGTTTGGAAAATTGCGAGGAGGATTTGGAGTTTCTGCGGGAGCAGATCACGGTGAGTGAGCCCCAGAAGCCCGTTTTCTTTTTCCTTCTCCCCATCGAGGATTGCTAATTGGGTGCGCGTGTTATCCGGGTCTTTTGCAGACTCTCGAGGTTGCTACTGCCCGTGTATATAACTGGGACGTGATGCAGAAACGCAAAGAGAAAACAGAAGGAAAAGAACAGGAGACCACTGCAGAGCCGGATGGAAGATAGAGTTAATCGACGACGCATCCGAATACTGGGGAAAAAGGAGCAATAATACCAGATATTGATTTTGACTCTATATTAGCTTGGGTCTATGGGAATATACTGGAATCACTGAATGCATGAAGGGTGAATCTGCGCTTGTTTTGGACCAGCTGGGTGCAAACCTGTGCGGCCCCAGCTAGTTATCCTCCTGATAGACTCGAAAGTTATCCATACACCTTGTGAAAATAGACACCCCGTCCAACTATTGATTGCCAGTCTTTACTTTCACTCGCTAAGTGATCTATTACAAGAATTCGAGGACTCAACTACACGAGGAACACAGGCAAGACCGCCATAAGCACACATGAGCTGAGATCTTCAACAAGGCACGGTGGCTCCAGACCAACGCCAAAACCAGGATGCAAGGCCAACACGCCTGAAAAAGCACAGGATAAGATTATAGCATGGTGTAAAGGCAGCAATTTCACTCCGCAACCCGCCTGGTCTAGTAAGATAAGCAAATTAAGGCAGAAAATCCAAGATAAATCAAATATCCAGAGACTGAACAATAATGGGCAGCCATTAAACAGCCCAAAACTGAACCTCTCTGGTATATAAAAGACTGAAACTCCACATCATAGGTGACAAGTAACTCTGTTTGGCGCCGATCCCCTAACTCTGCACTGTGCACGAGAAACCTGCTTCAATTAGCTGCAAAGCAGAATAGATTAATCCTTTGCGCCAAACCCAAATCAACTTCAGAAGCACAAGTTCCCAATTTCAAATCATCAACAAGTCATCACGGGTCATCACAAAGTGTTGTAACGCTGCCGGCATCGCGCAGCAATTCATCATCGAGTAACGTCTTCTTCACCGTCATCCTCATCTACGATATTGGGTAATGTTCCCGCAGCCGCAGCCGCGCTTGCCCGCAAATCAAATTCGCTCTCGCGGCCTTTACTACTCTGGGACATTTCCATGTCCGTGTCTGGATGGCCAACAAACGTCCAGGAGTCTTCAATACCAGTCAAATCATCTTCCGGGTCATTGTGGACTTTGGAAGATTCAAGAGGTGCGGTTGGTGACGGAGATGCTACAGCCACTGAGCGCCGTAGGACAAGAGTAGTGGCATATTCGAGATCTCGATAAAGAGCTTGAATGGCCTTCTCTACCCCATTTTCCTGGAGATAACGATGGGCGTTTAGCTTCAACATCTTTCAGATTTGCGGATCATTGAGAAAAAGAACTTACTTTGCGGATTTTCTCTCCAATTAGTTTAGCTTTCACAAACATCCGCTCAGAGTTTGTCGCTTCCCACAACGCTCGCGAAAAGATATTCACGTTTAACTTCTTCAAGCAGATACCCACGCCGAGATCTTCCACTCGAGATCCAAAGAAAAACTGGTCTCCGAAGAAAGGTTTGATAATCGTAGGAACACCAGCCCGAAGACTCGCGCCAGTAGTGCCCGCACCGCCATGATGGGCGACAGCGTCCACTTGGGAGAATAACCAATCGTGTGGTGCAGCCGTGATATGGTGTATTTCTGGCGGTAGAGGCACTTCCGTTTTCGCACTCGCGGGGTCTCCGAGTCTGTCGGACCAGCCTTTAGATAGAATACACCGAACATCGGCCTTCAAGACGGATTCGATAACGGTTTTGGTAAGCGCCGTTGGGTCCGAAACAACAATCGAGCCAAAACCAATATAGACGATTTTTTTGCGATCATCTCGTGCTCTTTGAATGAAAGCAGTGAGTTCTTCCGGCGGCGTCCAGCTCGATCCCTCGTCCAGAAACCAATACCCCGTCACACGGATCCAGTCACCATAATCCAACGGCGGAGGAACAACGGAGGGAGAAAAGTTGTATAGGAACGGGACTTTATTCGGCTGCATCTTGTCAAGACCTGTGCTCCGAAGACCCAGTTCCCGCTTTCTCCACCTATTCACCTGGCCTGCGATGGCCTTCCAAAACACATTATCAAACATCACATAAGTCATATAATTATAAGCTCCACCCATCTTATGATCCGGCACCGCAAATGCATGAGGGTAAGCCCTTGTTCGAGTCCACGGCATAGTAAAAGCACGGAAATACGGTATCTTCAGCGCCTCTGCAATATGTATTCCCGCCATCGCGCTGGGAGACTCTATCAGGATGTCGCACCCCTGACAACTCGTCCACGCGGAGGATAGCAGATCATCTATCCACCCACGGAATTTCATCGACGCTTCTTTCAAGAAGGAGTATGTAAACATCCCGTTCTCGACACATATCCGCATGAGCTCGGCCGGGTCTCCCTCCACAGGTGCGAAGTCGATACCATGCTGTCTCACCCATGGTTCAAATTCTCGATGTGTTGCAATCTTCGGCCTATGACCCTCTGCCAGCAACCCCTTGCAAAGTGCGATATACGGTTGGACGTCACCGCGGGATCCGATCGTGAGGCAGGTAATCTTTAACGATTCGTTGGGTTTGAAGTTCACGATGGAGGCACACGGGTCGTCAAAATGGATCGGAGCGGTCTCTTGAGCAGATATATCTGACAGCTGGGAGGCTTCTAGATCATAGTCATGGGTGCCGCTGGCACTGCCGCCAAAGATTCTCGTAGTATCCGGCAAAGGGGTATCGTCGTCTTCATGATCGTAAGCTTCGGGGTCCTTTGTTTCGCCGTCGTCTTTGTCTTGCTGGGCAAGAAGCTCGCATAAGCGCCAGAACGTGTTGGACATGGAACGCTGGTTTGTGGGCAAGAGTGATATAGAGGTTAGGATACGGTAGAAGGCGGTTGCATTTTCCATGCTGGGGTCATATGGAAGAAAAGATGCGGTACTACCGTCGGCTGCCGTCAACAACAGGGCAACTCCAAAAATTAGCAGAGGAAGGAGGATCAAGAATAGATATTGTTTGTATCATCAGTGTCATTCTGACGATTATCAGAGACGGAATAAAAAAAGTGAGAGAGGTCGCTGGTGCCTACATGCTGACCGACTTGCTGCATGCGAGATGGAGCACAACATCAAAGAGAGTGAAGCTGACCAGTGAAGATGCAATACGTAACCGATACGCAGTGACACATGGCAGAGTCTGGTGGTCTGGCTGGTTCTGCTGTATTGACGTTGTATTGATACCCATTCGGGTGCCTGAATAATGGTGCGCTACACCCTTTTAGGCTAGCCTAACATGCAATTACATCATCATCCGCCCCATCATCACGTGCCTAATCATCTGATCCATATCAAACGGACGAAAATACTCAGTAAAGACGTGACTTCAAGTTTTCTGTTATGACAGTTGAATTGGCTAGTTTCTCCGTATCGGTCTCTTTTCTTATTGTATGTACAAAAGGGTTAAAAGTCTATATGAGCCGAGAAAGAATATCAAACGTATATATACAGCTTGAAGAAAAGGAGTAGGAAAGAGGGGAAAATCATAAAAACCCCTATCCATAGACTCTGTCCTTGAAATCGACGGCGTCGGCGATGATCTCAGTCATTCTAAGTACCTTCTCTTCTTCCAATCTCTGGCCCAAGACCTGGAGTCCGACTGGGGCGCCGTGCCAAAAGTCGGCATCGTAATCACTCTGGACATATGCATCTCTTTGGTCATTTGGTACCCAGTCCGATCCTCTGTTGGGGTCTAAGTTCTTATCTGCGTATGTGACTGGGAAGCTGCAGCCCGCGAGATCTATTGAGAAATAAAACCGTCAGCTATTTTGATCAAGCGTGTATCAGGAATTTTTCACAAAGGCAACGTACCCATAACGTTACCGAAGCCGGCGAAACCGCCATAGACCTTCTGGGGGTCCATCCGCAAGCGAGCAGCTGCGGGAACAGCAGCAGGCGCAATAACACCGTCAACTCCGGCCCTTCTCCACTGGTCCAAGTTATCCTTTTGAAGCTGATTGCGTGCGATAATCATCTCACGCAGTTTTGCGGGAGTAAGCTGTGGGGGCCCGGTGTTGCCACCCGGGAACAACAGGTTCAGAACGCCAATCAAAGGTTCATCGTACTCCTTAAGTGGAGGGAGGACAGCATCAGAGCCGGTTAAAGTGAAAACCTGGGTTGTGAGTCCTTCAACTCCTCTAGGATTTACGGGCGTCCTATTTTTCATTGTCAGTACGATGTTTTATATGCCCAGTCATTGTTCTTGGTGCAAGATGGCTTACCAGTCAACAACTTCATGGCCAGCATATCTCAAAGCCCTGGCAGTCATTTTAAGTGCTCTTTCCACTGGTGGGTGGCAAGTAACAATGCCGTCATTGCAAGGGAGGATACCGAATCTGAGCCTCTTTCTTTCGGGAATCACGTTTCCTTTCCACGGCATTGGGATCATTTTTGGGTCAAGTGTCCAAGGTGCAGCTTGTTCGGAGAGAATGGCTTCGGCGAAAAGTTTGATAGCCTTAAGCGAATGCGACATGGGTCCAGAGACAGAGTAGATGAGGTCTTGGCCCGGGATGGCTGGTTTGGCGCCCCATGTTGGGAAACGTCCGAGGGAGGGTTTAAATCCGTACAAGTGACCATAAGCACCGGGAATACGAATGCTACCACCAATATCTGTTCCGACACCCAAAGGCGAGGCGCGGAAGGCGCCAATAGCGCCTTCACCTCCAGAAGATCCTCCAGGAGTGAGTTTTTTATGGATTGGGTTGATTGTCTCGCCCCAGACGTTGTTGATAGTTTCACCCATCAACATGGCGGTGGGAACGTTGGTTTTGACGTAGAAGACTGCGCCTAGATCCTCTAACATGCTGACAATAACGGATTTGGTGTTTGTTGGCTCGGTGGCATAGGCAGCTATACCAATGGAAGACGGGTGGGGAGGAGTCATGAATGTGTCCTTGAGGGATATCGGCAAGCCGTGGAGTGGGCCAACAGGCCTTCCAGTTCGTCTGAGTTGGGTGTCAAGGGACTTGGCTCGCGTCAATGCTTCCGCAAACATGACTTCAGTCACACAGTTTGTCTAGTTGTGTACAATTAGCAAATTATAAATGTAATTTCGTACTCCGATATAAAAGCCTTACCAAATTCTGTGCAATGACAGTTGCCTTGCAAAATGCGGTCGTCACCTCAAACGAGGTCAAGTTCATATATCTCATTTTTCGTACCAGGGTCGCAGCATCGGTGTTGATGATTTCGATTTCGGTTTTGGTCAAAACGCCGGAATTCAGAAGCACTGGGCGGAGATCGTTGCCAATGCCCGTGAAATTGAGGACGGGAACGGTCATGAAGGCGTCAAGAGCGTCATTGCGGCGTTTCTGGGCGGCGGCAGCGACAGCTTTGTACCTAGGCTCTTGCCTGGTCTCGAGATGGACTTCATCGCGGGGAGTAGCAAGAGATTGCGCCCCATCGAAGAGAAGGCAAAGTGCAAGGACGCACAATGTCTTTGTCTTTGCCAACATAATGAAAGTCCTTCAACAAGTTGTATGACAAAAATATCATACAAATTGCGAATTCGGAAGTAAAATAAAAAGAATGACTAGGGTCAGCTTGTGTTTAAAGAGCGACTTGGGAGACCAAAGCTCAAAAAACAGGCGGGCATCAACGATTATTTATAACCTGAGGAAATGGACTTCCCCCTTCTCTGCAAAAGAAACAATCTTTGCGGCGGTTCTCGCATTGTGGAAAGGATTTCGGATGCGCAATAGAGTTTCCACGGTCGAAGTTGAACGCTTTGCGGATCGAACGAGGGCTAGAGTTCGTGACTTTTGTGACGGCTCGGGCATGGATGAGCTAGTCAGCTGGTGAACCAGTTGCATGGATTGACCATGGAACCTTCGGCTAGTGTTGCTTGCTGCAGATGTCTTGCACTGTGGCTGTATCAGGTATAGCGACCACGCATCGTTGAAGCTTGCTGGCGATTAGTGCCTTGGGAGCAAGTCCGCTCTTTTGTATTTTCCGAAATTCACGATTTTGAATGTCAAGCAAATCCACCGTGGAAATGAGATCTCGATAAAGTCACTAGATGGTTTCTCCGCTTGACTTCGCTTCGCACCATAGTCGCTCTAGCACATGGTGACATGGATGTAGATGTCTTGCGGTGGAGCTATTCATAGTGGCAGCAGAGAGACTTCTCCGGAGTCACCCTTGACCCGGAGGATTTAGTTCGTACCCCTTGTTCATGCCTCGCTCCACTGGCTATACTTGTGCCATGTTATCATCGATCCCTGGTTGACCCTGCCCATCCCCCGCAACGCCCGAGCAATGATGCTTGAAATCCCCAGAGTTCTGAATCATCATCGCGGCGACCAAAGAGATGAGACATCCACGATTGAACGCCGTGCAGAGTGGTCCAAGCTGTCCGCCAGAGTGTTTTAGAACCGTAGAAAGGGGGAAATAATAATCACACTGGCGCGGCTAAACGATTCAGAAGAGGTTTAGCGAGGTGGTTAGCAATGCGATCTAGCTTGGAGGGGCGTGGATGTGGCTCGCTGGCAGAACCAAGAAAAAAGTCAACCTCACCACATGTTTGCCGACTGGCTAACTAACTCGACCAGCCCACTTCATGCGTGATAGTCAAGTCCAGAATGATGCTAGACTAGGTTAAATTGGCATGCATATACGCGCCCTTTCTCCGGTCACTGCGATATTGTCTGGCTTTGGCACGGAGATTGAAAGTAGCTCGGCCATCGAGCAACAAGAAAGGGTCTGGACAAGGCATGAATACAAGTGCTGCCATTCAACCGGCCGGCTTTCATGCCGCCTCCCAAACCAAAAGAGCGTCGGTGAGCCGCTCTGTCAGGGGGAGCATAGACTCTAGAACTCCATGGTTCCTCTCCAGCCGGGAGGGAAAACAAGGTGTGGAGGATGGAAGGCAAAACGCCCACCGTTCTTCCGGCTCTGCCACACTTTCGCCTCTCCCGGCACGTTTGCCAGCGAGGTGGAGAAGCTGGCAGTCTGGCTTTACGTCTTTTTGCCTTTTCTTCACGCTCCATTTGACGTTATACGAACGCGTGCTTGTTGGTCCCACTGATTATTGGCTTGCTGGTCTTTGCTACTCTTACGGTTCATTCACTCCGTATGATATCCATGATATCCAGACGAACTGGTCACTGTGATGGTGGAATGCGCGTGGAATGCGCGTTTATTAGGCCTCTTTGGACTTAGGTTCGTATATACCATCAACAAACAGATCTTGCACCGCCGGTTGGAAACACGTTGCCTTCTATGGAGAACAAGTGATCCAAGGATCAGTTCTGCATGTTCGAAATGACTGATGACCCCATCCGACCCGCTGAAGCCACGAGGTCAACCTTATCGATCCTGCCACCAGAACACCGGATCCCGAAAACAATTTCAGTATACTCCGTAAGGCCTGCCCAGTTCTCCCGTCTCCACCATGAGCTAACCACCGCGTGGGAGAGAAATTCTCCTATCTCCAGGCGGGACAACTCCTTTTTCCTTGACAGCATTTGCCCACAGTACTTCGCCGCCGGAGTCCGGAGCCTGGAGCGTTGAATTTCCGACAATCTCGCTTTCGTTATCGCTCTCACTACTACCCTCAAATTAGGACAACAGGATTGATTTTCAAGAGACCAAGTCCGCGTCGCATTTGGAAAGGTCCCTCTCTCTACCTCCCGTGCCGTGTCTAAAGTGGCGAGCTCGGCAACAATGGGATTCAGAATGCAAATACAGGAATCTCTTCTCACATCCCATTGGAAAAAGACGACCAGTTGGAGGTGGAGTCATCCTCGCACGGAGATTGCTCTCGAATGGCTAACGGCCGAATGGGTTGATACGGCAGTTTGTCCAAGGGAGAGAAAGAAAGAAAAAAGGGCAAAATGACAACACTTATCAGGTATGGGCGAGTATCTTGCAAAGGGTATATCTTGGGCGACACCTCGGGAAAAGTCTTGGATATAGGAAAAGGGAAATAGGGCGGAATAACTAATCATCACAGCATTGCTGCCTGGGAGACATCTCTAATGAGCAGTAGAAGCGAAACACTTTGCACAATATAATTTGAAAAGAATGTTTCAACCCAGTTCTCCTTGACATACAGACATAGCCTGCATTCTGGCACTTTTCTACACTCAAAGACCTGAGGTTACTCAGAACAGGTTTCCTGTTTGTCAGGTTTACACATTGTTCTCCCAATGTGGCTTTTGTGCAGTTTATTTATTTTTTTTTTTTATTCGATGTTTGAAGGAGACCAAACATACCTGGCAAACAACATTGCCCTGGCCGCATTGACATATCCTTAATTTCTGCTAACCTTGCATGGAATAGTCATGCTTGGCTAGACCGGACTGGGTAAGGTGCCAGGCCAGGGAGGCTGAAACGTATCACAGTTATACTCTCTTATGCCACAGAGCGTAATCAATGATCTTTGAATCCTTGTCCTTGCAAGTTGCATGCGATACGTGCGACCACTAGTTACTTGCCGGGTATCGCAGCTACTTTTCCGTTTGGACAGCTGCAATCGTCCTGAAATGTTTCTGACACACTGTGGTGTATGAAGTTTTGTTGTAATCTTGGCTTCTCATGCAAAGTGAATGCAAATACCACCACACAAAAATGCTGTTCTTTCTATATCTCTTTTTTTTTTCATGAGGCATCTTGAATAGGTTGGCATTGGTGATTCCCCGGCCGCTCGCGCAGATCACCGACTAGTACTCGGGCGGGGCCTAAATGAAGACATTAAGAAGATGCAATGTGTCTGCATAAATGCGCACAAGGGCACAAGGAATTGACACAACATGAATTTGCACCTCGCCATGGCCATTCAAGTCCTTGTGCCCAGCAATATACCAGGGACGCTGTCCAAAATCCTTCTCCTCGGCCAAACTGTCATGCAGATATGCAAGGTGGTTATGCAAGCACTGGTACGTTTTCCGGGTACCAACGCTCCCGAAAGCAATCCTCAGGATTGGCAAAATCAAAGAGAATCTTACTATTTATTGGACCTCTTCCTCCTCCTCTAGCTCTCTCATCCTAACCAAAAGCCCGACCGAACCAGCGCAAGACCTCACACGATGCCATTAGCCCCAAGCGTGGTCGCCGAGGCCAATGTCTCCTTCGTGGAGCCTCATGCCACGAACGGAACGATATCAGAATCAACCGCGGAGGCGGCCCAGCGCGTGCTGAACAAATACGCTGAAGAGCGAAACAAACGCCTACGCTCCGATGGATTGGGACAATATATCAGCTTGGCCGGCACGGAAAACCAGAACCTCAAGCGACTTACCGAGGACAAATGGGACGATGGATCGGTTTCTCCTCTAACTCTCGAGGAAGGCGCACACTACAAAGTTGTCATCCTAGGCGCCGGGTTCGGGGGACTATTGTTTGCAGTGAATTTACTGAAAGCAGGGCTAAAGCCCGAAGACATTGTCCTTGTCGACACAGCCGCCGGATTCGGTGGCACCTGGTACTGGAACCGCTATCCTGGTTTAATGTGCGATGTTGAGAGTTACATATACATGCCTCTCCTGGAAGAAACTGGATATATGCCAAAGCACAAGTATTCATCCGGTGATGAGCTTAGACAACACGCGTGTCGGATCGCAAAACACTGGACGCTCAAGGACCGGGCGATGTTTCGAACTCAGCTTCAGCGATGTTCCTGGAGCGAGGATACCGTTGATTGGGTGGTCGAAATGACCCAAAGGTTTCCAAACGGCAAATCGGTCTCCGCCACAGTTCGTGCCGATTTCGTCCTCTTGGTTCCAGGCATATTAAATCGGCCGAAAGTCTCGAAATTTCCGGGCTTGGAAGACTTCCAAGGCGAGAGCTTTCACGCTGCACGCTGGGATTATAAAGTCACTGGAGGCAGCCCAACGGATCCAGCTTTGACCAACCTGCAGGACAAAAGAGTCGGCATTATCGGTACAGGTGCCACAGCGCTTCAAGCTGTTCCCCATTTGGCCAAATGGAGTAAGCATCTATACGTCTTCCAGCGGACGGCCGCGTCTGTCGATGTCCGCAACCAAAAGACCACGGACCCTGACGAATGGGCCCAGAAAATAGCAAACGGGCCTGGCTGGCAAAAGGCTCGAAGCCGCAATTTTATTTCTTTTACAGCCAACACTAAACCCCGTGCTCCGGTTGATATGGTGTCTGATGGGTGGACGGTGTTCCCGACCTTCAGCACTCTCACCGGTGGAGCAAATGCGGTCAACAAGGACAACGTAGCTGAGCACATTACTGAAATGCACGCGCTGGACTTGGCTCGATCGGAAAGAGTTCGCGCAAGAGTCGACGAGGTCGTGCAAGATAAAGAGACTGCCGAGAAGCTCAAAGCGTGGTACCCGGGCTGGTGCAAACGACCAGGGTTCCACGACGAGTACCTCCAATCGTTCAATCTCCCGCAAGTCACCCTCGTCGACACCAACGGCAAAGGTGTCCAGGAAGTCACCAAAACCGGCGTCGTCGCAAACGGTGAACATCACGACCTCGACATCCTCATTTTCGCCATGGGCTTCGACGTAAGCGGCCGGCAGAGCCCCGCCTCACGCAGCGGAACCCAGATCTTTGGCCGGAAAAACCAATCCCTCAACGACAAATGGACACAGGGCATAGCAACCCTGCACGGCATCGCCACCAATGGATTTCCCAACCTATTCTTCGCGGGCACCAACCAAACAGGCTTCGCGCCAAACTACACGCCCACCCTGGAAGCCTCCGCCCAGCAAGCCGCATTCATCATTTCTCGGGGGCTGGAAAAAGCCGGGCCCAGCGGAAAAGTTGCCATCGAACCAACCCGTGCAGCCGAAGAAGCCTGGACGGCGCGTGTGAAGGCCGGTGCAGCTGTTCTTGCGCCCGTGGCCGGCTGCACACCCTCGTATTACAATGCGGAGGGAGGCAAGGACAATCTCTCAACGGCAGAAAAGATGAAAAGCGTAGCAGCGAGTCCTTGGCCGTTAGGATTGAATAATTTCATAGACGTTCTGCAAGAGTGGCGGGATACTTGTGATTTTAGCGATCTTGACATCAACGTAGCATAGAATGGCGGAGATCATCTTTACCATGGCCCCATAAATTGTACTTGATAGAATCAGTGGGACAAGAAATTAGCTATCCCCCTATATTAGAGATCATAATTTCTCGCCTTCGCAAGGCTGGTTGGGGTTCTCAGAAGACTTTTACCCAGCTTGAGATTTCAAGATCCAAAAGTTCATGATACCATCCCCAATCCATTTCAAGTCAATAATAGATCTTAACCACAGCGTAGACTGCCTAAAGAAAGCATCTTATCATGATGAATGGATCCTAGTCAAGAATACCTGAGCAGGATCTTACCAGACAAATTTTCTAGCGAAAAACAGCTATTGACTGGAAGCCAGAAACGAGCCATGGCCCGTCAATCTCAGATATGCCACTAGCAAGGCATATGAAGTCCAAGCCAGGATAGTCAACTTCTTGAGCAACTGTGGTTATAACTAGCGCTGTAGCATTTTGACTTCATTGGTGGCCAACGATGTCTTTAGCTCATCCTGAACGTAGACAGACCTTCAGTGAGGCATAGTTAACTGGCCTAATCTGCATCGGAGTTAGTTTGAATGTTGCAAGTAACATGCTGAGTGAAAACCACTGCTTTAGATGCCTGTGGAAGCTGCATGGAAGTAAGAATTTCAAACAGTGACTCTACTGACAAATTTGTTTGCAGTGTTGGAGGATGGGATGCTGTTGGATGAGCAAAGACTGGGGGTGGTTTCTCCTCAATAAGCGCCGCTAATTGAACCTTTGAAAATGCTGTAACTAGTCTACGGACCAGAAGAGAACCCAAAATAACCAATGCTAGAGACAAAAGCCAAGACCAAAGAAATCTTTCAGGTTTGTTTCAATTCAAAAGTAAGAATGATACATGTAGGGGCAACGAGTGGGAGTCATGTATGAAAACCAAGTTCTCCGACAGAATTCCACTGTGCGCCCTCTCTTTTTCCAGTACGTCGGAAAAGACCACTCACCAAGGAATACGAACATATGGTTTGAATCTATATGACACCTCCCTTATGGGCACAGCGGGCATTATGAACTTTCTTCGTACTTTTTCAACTTGACTTCAAACTCTGAGATCCACTGGCTCAGAATAAGCGCAGCGATATTCATCCCCGAGAGCGCGCTTGTTTCCATGGTCGAGATAAAATGCTCAATGGCATTGACGTACCAAAGGTTGGGCGCCAATCTGATGTCCTCGAATGTCGCACGGGGGTAGAGGTAGGGGTACGACTGCCACGTTTTCTCATAGAGCCAGGAAATCTCGTTCACGGAAAATCCTCCAATTCCGGAAGCCGACGCGTGAAAGGTTGTGTTATGGTTATCATATAGGTCCATTTCTCCGATGCCAAAGAGGTCTGCGACGAACCGAGGGGTCAAGGACTCCGGGGAGAAGATCTTATATACATAATGGTCGTCCCCTGAACGATAAGAGGCGGTCGGTGGCCTGGCTTTCTTGATAGTACTTATGCTCCAAAATCCTGACGGGCCTACTCCGTCACGACGAGCTCCCAAATCAAGACCATCTGGTAGGGTGGTAAGGATAACCTCTGGAACGGAAATTTTGTTATCTGCAAGTCTGAAAAATCGCGGCGAGATTTTACGCGGCGACACGAGTATTGTAACATGGAGCTTAACAAAGGGAACGACATCTGGGAGGTATTCGAGGGAAGGGGATATTGTAATCCCGGAAAACTGAAGGGGGCTTGCAATGACGACTTGGTCAAAATCAGAATGATGAACAACGTTACCTCCTTCCGCTTGATAAGCAAGAGTATAGGTATTATCGTCGTTGCGGTGGATTTCATTCACGGTGGTTCGAAGTTTCAAGTCGGCTTTCGATACGTCGATCATTCCCTTAAAAATTTGCCAATTCCCTCCTTCAACAGACTTAGCACCATCTGTCGCCATGCAAACCATCGTCTCCAAGCCATGTAATAGTGGGAGATTCTGCCCATAGTTCACGCGGGTGCTAGCCTGAATCACCTCGCGGGCAAACTGGTCGGAAATGTGATTTTCCTTCAGAAATTCTGCTCCGGTTGACCAAGTTGCCTCAACGAGGCCGGTGCTCATAGCCACAGCAGACAAAGACTTCCATGGAAAGTAGGGCCACCTGTAAAGCTTCAGGTACTTATCGACAGTGGATTTCATCAGGTTCTGGGTTCTCATCGGGGCCCAACCATATTTCCACAACAGTTGGAAGATATTCCACCAACGGAAACTAGTTTCACGTTGCAAAAAAACGAAACTGTTTCCATCCCATACACCCAAGCTATGGGAGGATTCTCTCGGGGAGTCATGGTTAGCTTCCTTCACCGTCAGACCAAACTTCTTCGCTGCCTTCAGAAGATTTTTATTGGCATTAACAAAGATTGACGCCCCAAGTTCCACCGGCTGGGCAGGATCGCCAAAGAGATTAATCGTCAAAGACCTTCCGCCGACATAATCCGATCTTTCAAAGACCGTGATATTAACGGGAACAGAAAAGAAATCAGCATATTTGCGAAGGTGATATGCGGCAGACGATCCTCCGGCCCCAGCACCTAAGCGAAAAGCAGTCAGGGCTTTGATACCATTGTGGGTTGTAATGTCTAGACACCCACATACCTATAATAGCTATTTGTTTCGGCTCCCCAGTCGGAGGGGGCTTTTGAAGAGGGGTTTGCAACTGTGACCAGACTAGCGGTGCATGTGAGATAAACAAGAGATACACAAAGACTACCCGAAGGTAGCCAAGTGGGACAAGCGGGCGAGACATCGTGGTATAGTGATATTAATAGAAATTGATAAAGAATGGCCTCCCACGCAAGATGCAAGAACTCTTTCTGCGTAAAGAGTCTCGCACTGAGTACCAATATACCAGCACAGCTTGCACGATGCATAGAAGAGAAGAAGGCAAAGGAAGAAGAAGAAAGAAAGAGACGAAGAAGTCAAGTTGTCGGCAAGTGAGCCACCATCGCTGTTTACCTGCCCGCTGGGAGTTACACTGCAGGAGCGGATCGGCGCCTGGAAGGACCTTTTGCGGCATTCACAGCTGCATTTTGCCCCGGAAAAGCAGCCTGGATGGAGAGAGCAAGCGCATGAAAGTTCCTGCGTCGTCTACACACGAGCATGCCGTTGCACTCTCGGGCCAGGCGGAGTGGGAAGTGCGGGTGATGATGAAGTTATGATGACTAAGAGTGGGATGGCTTCTAGAGTGAAGAAGTTGACATCGCAACTCTTGGGCGAAACAGCTAAGGTCTACTCCGTACATTGTCTGATAACGCCTTACCGTGCTGAATCGTCAATATAAACACCCTGAATTTCACATACTAACGCCGGCTTCAGATCATTTGAAGGACTAATAACTCCTGAAAGGAACCGTGTGGAATTCTCGAAATGTTCAGTCGACCAAATCTGACACTTCTACCGTCCGTGATTAGATTAAGTTCTTATGAGCATCAATCATCCTTTCACTGTTATTCTGCTGACAGCATAGGTTCGCTTTCTGGCACCTGCCCATAGAGACAGCTGGCTGTTCAGAAGGAGCCCTGCAATGAGGGCAGTCGCCAAATGAACCTTGATGTGACACAGACAGGAAAGCATGAGCTTCTGTCATTCTTCACCTTTTGCTATTACTGACACTTTCCACTGGCTAAATGTGACATAAATAGTGAATTCCAGTGCTTTCAAACAAGATAGCATCGTCATTGCTCACTCGATCATTTTCAAAGCTGTTACCAAAGAATAACCAGTCCCACCATGATGGAGTGGCTTGCTGAGACCTGGATCATCCGCATCCTCTTCTTCCTCATCGCCTACTACGCCGCAAACTCCCAGATCGATCGCGCAACCCGCAAAGCCGACTCCGCCGAGTACCGTGCCCGCAAAGCAGAACGAGCACTGGAAATCGCCCTGTCGGATATCCGCATCAATGCGAATGAGTGCGTAGAGCTGCGCAAGAGAGTCAGTTATTTGGAAGAAAAGATGGACGAGTATGCGCGCGTGCTCGAAGCTCTGAGTGTTCCTGTCGCCTCTTTGAGTATGGAGGATATCAACGATGGAGCTGCAGCTGGTAGGATTCGGCAGGGTAGTTCCGTGGATCTAAGGAGTGCTGCCGCAATCCTCTCGTCTCCCGTTGCGGCGGAAAACGTGTCGGTTACACATCAACAGCAACAACACTACATTCTAAGGTCCACCGATTCGACAAAAGAGCGGGCGCAGAGGTGTTCGAGCTCTTCAGGTCAATCAGCTTCCTCTACGATGGATAAGCTAGCCGGTCTGCGGGACAGATTTGAATCCGGCAAGGAGTCTGTGATGACGGCTTTTAACAATCTTCCAGGGAAGCGAAGAAGTCGAGGAAGCAGCAAATCCGGGGGCTCTCGGCCAGTTCGCTCTACAGCATAGTGCCGGCCGCGGTGTACGAGCGGCAGAGACGCATTCGAAAGCCAGTCTTGCCGTTGGGAACGTTCGTCTGATACATGTGCTTCATGCGAGACTAAACCTGTTTGATGGCGTCTACGAACTCAGGCTTAGCGAGTAACTGGGAGAAGTGGTCTTTGTAAAATGTTCACAATGGAAACGCCAAGTTTCTGAGCTAAAGAAAGAACCTTTTGCATGGTGACCATTGGGTAGTCGATCTCAGATTCTAGCATAGCAATGCAGCATGTTAAGGCCCCCAATCCAGACTATTTGACCGTGTACATTCTTAGTAACTTGTGAATTACTCCCTCACAGAGTTAATTCCAGTCAACAATATGACATCAGTGGATGACATCAGTGGATGACAATATGATGACCTCAGTATTCATGGCGAAATATCTAATATATCTCTAGAGGGGACGAGATAAAGACCAGAGCTTCTTCTCTCCTTTTATTAAACCAACCCTCTCAGCTCTGAACAAACTCAAGTTCTACCTATCTAATAACACCTTTCAAACATCAAGCAATTAGAGAAGCAGCCAACATGGGCCACTCTCAAATGACCCAGGACGATGCCTCGCGCATCCAATCCTCCCAGGCAAGTACTTAACTTAGCACTCAATACTTTGTGAATGTCAACCACTCCTTGTTAACCCACTCTTCCTGGGAATTTACTATCCAGGCTCAAGGAGGCAAAGACATGTCATCGTCCGGCTTTGCTTCACGCGCACAGTCTGCTGGAGATCGGAACGCGAATGCTAGCGCTAGTGCCGGTGCAAAGGGTGGTGGTGGTGGCGGTGGCGGTGGCGGTGGAAGCGGCGGAGGGCATCATACCGGTGGTTCACAGGGTGCTGGGGGCCAGGCTGGCTCACATGGCGGTCGTCGGTAGAAAGACAGGAGGAGGACCACAAATGTAGTAGCATTTAGGAAGAGAACAA
This sequence comes from Byssoonygena ceratinophila, assembly GCA_001430925.1. NCBI lineage: Eukaryota > Fungi > Ascomycota > Eurotiomycetes > Onygenales > Onygenaceae > Byssoonygena > Byssoonygena ceratinophila. The sequence continues at coordinate 388,366 of LJPH01000858.1, forward strand.
AAGTAGCAGTTTGATATGGAACATATTTGATTCGAGGTGTTGGACTTCATTCAACGGGTGATTCTGCTTGAAATCATTATATAATACAGTTTCTGTTGGAATGAATTTGGGAATCGAATAAGTGATCAGTAGTAATGATCCATGTAGGGTTAACCGTTCAAATCTAGGTGGCCTTTTGCATCAAAACTCTTGCAATATAGTTGTCCATCACAGTTTCGATATAATATGCCCTGCATCTCCACTGCCCAATACAATTTCGTCAGTTCGATAATCGGGATTGATTGTGTCTCTGTTTAATGGATTCTGCCTGTGCGCCCGGTCGAATAAATCTTCGTACACTTTTCCATCATACCTCCCAAGGGGACTGCGTCTTTGGTTAGTAGGCCGTAATTAGAAAGTCATACTAGGATAAAAGATGATACCTACCTATCTAGCAGAAAATCGGGGATCTTCCATGCATCCACCAGCCGTACTGCATGCGGACGTATCCGACCCATGATTTCTAGCACTCGTGCGGGTAGAGCGTCTAGGTCTTCATTCGAGACCGCGCCAGAGCTAGAGAATTCTCGGGCCACACCGTCCATGGTGGTCAGGGCGAAGAGGAGAAAGAGGTCGCGGAGAACTATACGGGTGGTGGAGTCGAGATGGGCGGTTTCGGGACTGCTGGATTGCAGAGCTTGGTGGAAGTTGAAAACAAGGATGGATTCGGAGTACGCTAGAGGGAGAAGTTAGGCGGTTAGTGCGAGGAATCTGGACCTAGATTCCGTGTGTCTTGTGCACGTACCTCGACTTAACTTGTGGAAGTCAATGAGCAGGCTGTTCCAGGACTTCTTTTGGATTTCTCGCTGGTCATATGCGCTGAATGCCTAGAAAGATATCGGTTAGATTGTTGACTCAAAACCGCTGGGTTTTTGGGGCTTACTAGATGTGCCATTCTCCATTCAAAAGCTTCCAAAATGGCGTTGTCATCATCATATATCTTCAAATTAAGGGTCTTCTCCCTCGTATGTTGATATCTCCTCAATGTCTCCTCAGTTCTGGTAGATGCATCGCGTTCTCCTTTCGAGAGAGTTTTTACTTTCTTAATCAGAAACCTGGCAACCTGTTGCGTGATCATCCAGTTATCACCTTCGACTGTGGGTTTGGCGAGATAGTTCGCATTAAGTTGCACAAGACCACTGGCCCCAAATCCATGCCCACCCATGGCTCGACGACAGGTTTCAATACCATCGGCTGTAAGGCCGGTAGCAAGGCTCTTGAGACCTGACGACGTGCTGTGGAGCTCAGCCAGAGTCTCAAAATCTCCCTTCTCTTCAATGTTTTTCCGAGTTCGCGCGTAGAGCTCTCCCATTGCTTTCCCACTGTAGTGTAGAGCAAATGTGGTGGCTAAGAGCGGAAGTATACGAATCTGCACGGTCGAATAGTCCAGTACAGGCATTTCAGGACCGGGTGGGCCGTTTGAGTCCTTGTCATTGAATTGGCGGCGAATTGATAGATATCGGACAGCCACGGTGACTGCACGAGCAAGAGCAAGCCTTGCTTCCATGACAAGGTTAGCGCGGACCTAGAGTTTATCAGTTATTTAGGTCCCGTCGTCGCAATCTATGGAGGAGGAGTCTTACATGAGTTAAAGTCCCGTAGACGACTTCTGGGTTCTCAGGCTTGGTATATCTGCCGGTTTCTGGGTCTACTCGAGAATACCGTGAAAGCAATGCGTTGTGAGGCACTCTATATTTCTTATGAGCGTTCACCTTCCAAATAACTCGTGAGTTTGCTACATACCTATGCTCATTGAATAGCATGTATCCATTGTCCATTGACGCATATCCATATTTGGGACCTATATCCCCGATGATGATACTCTCGGGAGGTTGATGCGTTTTTGAATGGCGGATTTGCACGATAAACGGATGTGGGCCATACGACTTGTATTTTGTTTCAGGCCCTTGAGTTCGTACTGGCAGCATCAGCTGTGCTACTACGATCGCGTGAGTGGCGGTACGACCCATAGACCCATTCCACCACTTGCTGGCGGTCAAATGGGGGCTGTGAAGAATAAACTCCTTTGACTTTGGATCCCATCTCGCTTCTAGCTCAAGTCCGCGAACATTGCTGCCGTGACCGAGCTCTGTTTGTGCATATGCCCCAACGATCTCCCACGCTTCAATCTTCGGCATCCAGAAAGCACGTTGCGCATCGTTTCCTTGCTGGCTGACAGTGGTGATGAACATCGCCGTATGCAAATGGTACGGCGAGACGTCGTCACCTAGATAAACCGCCATATGGTAATCCTCATCGTCCCAACCGAGTTTCTCCTTTAATTGGCGGACCTTTTTCCCTCGAGCAAGGCCTAGCTTGTACCTATCCGGCCTGGAAAGATTGGCCTGGTTGGACTTCTTAAAAACCGGCTCATTCAGCAGCACCTTCAACACTCGGTCTTGCCGTTCGAGAAATTCAGCCGTGAGAAGGTAGTTCGCCAGCTGGTCGACTGGTATGCTCGATTTTGCCCTTTCCTGTGCGATGATGGTCGCCCCGCCCGGAGGTGCGGGCTTCAGTGCCGCACTCCAGTCACTATCTTTCACCATTGTCGCTGATTGTCCTGATGCTCTAACTCCCGTAAATCTTCTGCTCCGGTCAGGGCAAGCTAGGATGACAGCATGAATTTAACGAAAAGTATCCGAGTTGATGGCGGGTTGGATCACCTATGGACCTTGCAAAAAAATGGCTGGCCCGAGAAGATAGCCATGGTGTTAGACTAACGCCTAGGCTAGCCACTTCAGCGACGCAAATGCAAAGTGCCGGTATGGCACCTGGAGGGTGTTGCGAATTTGCCGGGGTAATTGGTATCTCGGGAAAAGTGGATGGCGTGAGTTCGGTGAATTCCGACATCGTCCAGAGGACGTGGATTTTCGGCAATTGAGCATATATCGTGCATCCGCCTCTCAGGCCTCCCCATATGGTGTGAAGCAGAAAAAGCGACATGCAAACAACCCATACGTTGTCAGTTCGTAGGATTGTAAAGGGTAAAAAGTAAAGTAATTTGAAAATGCAAAAAGAATGATTCAGCACTTGGCCCGAGCCGCGATTCGAACGCGGGACCTCTCGCATGCTTGAACTTCATGGTTGAAGCTCGGGAGATTAATGGCCCGAAGCGAGAATCATACCAACTAGACCACCCGGGCTGCGGTATGTCCGGATTCTCTTTTTTTACCCTATGAGCCAAGCACCCACGGTACACAACAAATGCCCCTACTTTTAGGTGGCTACAGCTCCATGATGATTTAAAAGGGTCCCGGGTTGATATTCTCATTGTAACTCTTACTTCTGAGTACGGAGTAGTTAACTACTTACTGTACGGAGTACAAACTCTGTTTATTAATGTTGATGTTTTGTGAACCCAAGCCTTCAAATTTAGAGAGGTTCCAGGGGTGCCTACTGGTGAAATCACCTAACTTACAGCTAAGAAGATTAGGGATGGTTAAGGGGAGCCCTGAACACCCTGGAACCTTGGTGGTCACTTTTGGCTCCAGACCCCAATCTTACAGCTTAAGGAGGTACACAGTAACTATGTGACATGCAGGACTCTACCTGAAGTTCTTGCAGAACTTTCCGATGACCATATGCTCTGCTTGACAGCTCTTGTCGAACTGCCGTGGCTTCGGCTAACCTTCGGGCAGCGACCTTCTCGTGGAGACCACATCACCAATTCCCGAAGAGCTCAAGCAGCCAGTCATCAGATCAAAACACTGTATATTCCCGAAAGCTAGCAAGACTCCTCGGGAAGTCAGTTCATAATGCCGGCGCTACAGGAAATACTTTCAAGTCCATCAGGCCATTTGGACGGTCTGGTGGGAGCTGCCCAGGGAGGCTTTCATAAAGTTCCGCTCCGTGATGTAAATTATGGCCAAAAGATGTATGTACATACTGTACTCTCGTATGCAGTAAGCTTTTTGTTTACCTCCGGATCCTTCAGGTTGTCAGCACTGGGTGGCCTGATTAACTACTTGCCCTGGACCCGTTTGCTCCATATATCAAATGCATTTCAAGGTTAACCTATTTCATCGAGTGGGCTGTAGTGCCATCGATCACTTCATTCAACGCTCGCCCATTATCTAGGTAGAGTTCAATTAGTACACAGGTAATATCCCAAACTCATCAAAGACATTTGGAGCTGTTGCAGTTGTTGCACTGAGCCCCGGCCGAATTGACCGGCGGTTATTAATTAATCATAAATCCTGGTGCCGCCGACCTGTGTTATTACATAATCAATCTGGCTGAGTGAGCAATCCGGTTAAGCCACCCCCTGTGGCGCTAGCTAACCCAATTGGGCGTGCGGGAAGCGCGACCTCTATGAATGGCTGTGCTATCAATGTCGCAAGGTCGGAGCAAAGAATTGAGAAGCAATAAGTTATCCAGCGTTGTATGGACAATGCCGTGTCTTCAGTGACACGCTAGAATGAGTGGAATGAGTACAACTGGAAAGGATGCTGCCGGAGGTACTCCCTTCACCAAAACTTACCAAGATGAACTTAGCATTTCGACGCCTGCGAACGATTCCGGTACAAACTATTCCTGTGCGAACAATGTCGGTGCAACAGACGTTAGTACGAACGATGTCAGTACGAAGAAACCACGGAAAGCTCTTCTCTTCGGTTTCATCACCCTCTCAAGTGCACAGGCGCGCGAGGAGGATATGAGAGCTGAATTGCAATATGCCACCAAACGAGCGGAACTCTACACTGAGCTTGAAAAGCATATTGCAGATATCAAGGAGCTTGTAGCGTCTCATTGCAATTTGGAGAGCCCTGACCAAGTACATGTGCCAGATATGGTGGTGCCAAACACGAAGCTCGTGTGGCTACATGGAAGTTTCAACGTGTGTATTCCTGTGACGATCAAGAATGCTGGACCGTCACTCCCTGCCAAAGTCGGCTTCAGAGTTGCTTTACCTTACAAGATTGGGGAAAAAGCGTTTCCAGGCAACGTGGAGGAGAAGGTGCGATCTGAAGCGGCAACATACATTTGGATGAAGCAAAACTGTCCAGATATACCAATTCCGGCACTACGGGGGTTTGGACTTCCAGGGGGCTTGACTGTGGGTGCAGGCTACCTCCAGTTGAAGCGTTGATGTTGGCTAATCAATGAGAGACTAGTATTTCGCTCCTGGATCTGTTTCAATTTGGAAAAGAGTCAAATCCTATCTGAGTCGCCTATTCTACCGCCTGTGGGGATATTCAGGTTACTCCGAATACATTCCGCAAAAGAGGAATAATCTCCTAGAATATGGATATCTAATTATAGATTGGATTGAGAGTGACAATTCGCAGCGACTCTCTAATATGTTCATTTTGCCGCATACTGAAGAACAAACAGAGAATTTATATCGAAGCTTGTCAAAGAATTTGATATCTCTGGCACGACTTCCCCAGCCCAGGATTGGTTCCTGGACCATTAATAACCATAGCCGAATCAGCCTATCTAATCGTCCCATGTTCAGCCATTTCCATCAACTAGAGAACTGGGCCATCCCTACTGGAATTCCACGCGATATGACTTATGCAAATGCTGACAGCTTTTATAATGATTTGCTTACTGGTCATGACAATCGTCTTCGATATCAGGCAAACTCCATCTTTAATACTGAGGATGCACTGTACCAAGCAACAAATCTTGTATTAATGAGAGCACTTCTTCATCAATATACAGACCAGCAAACTCGCAACGGCCCGTTTGCCATGCAGATAACTGACTTGCATTCCAGCAACATATTTGTTGATAAAGACTGGAACATTCAATATCTGATTGACCTGGAGTGGATATGCTCTTTGCCACTTGAGATGCTGCAAGTACCGTTTTGGCTGACGGGAGAGTCTATTGATGGGTTCCGGGTCTCAGGGTGCGAACGGTTCAAGCCCCGCCACGCGCAGTTCGCGAACATATTCGAACAGGAGGAAGGAAAAGCTCCGCTGTTGTGCAGGGGCAACTATCACTCCCAGGCTATGAGAAACGAGCTTACAAACGGGCGATTTTGGTACATCAATGCTTTACAGACGCCGCATGCCGTGTTTAACCTACTTCGCCAGCACATTATACCAACCTACAAAGAAACGACCAGAAAGGAGCTTACCGAAACCATATCTCCGTTTTGGACTCTGGGGATGTCTACATTCGTGGAATCAAAAGTGAAACTGTATGCACAATATCAGGAAGAGGTCCGCGAGATATTCAATAGTCGAAAAAGTGGAAGACCACATTAATGACTAGCTAGCAATTCCAACGGTGAAAAGCCAACAAACACAAATCAGTGGTGTATTGTGCACAGTCCTATGTTCGCATCCCTTACCAACAAATTTTCCATAGGGAGGGTTTCCAACACCTTTGACAAGGGACTGTATATGGTCAATACTCAGAGAAATGACGCTTCACCGATTGTTTACCCTCGCTCTGCTACTGCTACTCAACTGTTGAGCCGCATTAGGGTCGTCTCTGAATGCAGAAATCAAAGTCTCGGCACTTCTATCCGAGTCTGGTGCACGTGTCCCACCATATTCCAAGTCGTGCAGTGTTCTTACTCTCTCCCTTTCGATCCTGTTGGCAGCATCCGACGTGCCGCTTTCGGCAGTAGCGACCGACCTCTGGGACCCAGCTTGCGCCGAAGTGCTGCCATAGGTACTCGTTGCGGTACCCGTTGCAGCACTCGAGGTGTTGGGGCTCCAACGGCTTATTTCTTGCGGCTGGTTGTTGTTGCCAAAGCGACTGGCCTTTGTTTGGCTCGAAGCAGCGCTTTGTTGCGTGGCACTACTTTGGGAATTGTTGGAAGTGCGGGCCCTAGTCCTTTGGTTAGAAGTCGACATGCTGAGACGCTGTTTTCTAGTCCTTTATATAGAGTTAGCCTGTATACCAGTGTATGAAGTTGAATCCAGTACCAGTCAAAAGTATAGGCACCCCTTACCAACCAAGAAGGGTGCCGACATGTTTGACGAAGGACTGTAAAACTTAACATACCTTCTGTTCTTATTTCTTAGTCAATCTCCTGGGTTGATGAAAATCGAGTCTCTCAAATGTGGGACAGTACCGATTATTTATATAGCAACCCAAGGAGCCCTGCAGTTCTCTCGCAGCAGGCAGTCCAATCCCCAAGATCTAGGCAGCAGCAGACAGTGCAGTGCTCACCTTTCTAGACAGCAGTGCGCAGTGCAGTCTCAGAGCCTCAAAATGCCATCTCAAGACATCCAATGCATCACGAATCACACACTCAGACCCTACACTGAGCTAAGTGTGAAAGAAGTTCTCTGCTGCTGCAGTAATTCCAGGGATCTGATAAGATTGAATGTCGGACAGAAGTATAGGGAAGTGTGATGGGGAAACGTCCTTGATTGAGCCCTCGTCAAAAGTGATGACAAGCCTCCTTATGGGAACTTATTGGTGAGGGTTCATATCTGGAGGCTCAAGTGCTTGAGTGTAGGTCCCTTCAACCATGAGTTGGAAGTTGGTATGCCTGTCTGCGCATCAGGCCATTGTCCTTGGCTAACCATATTCATGTGTTCCTCCCCTGCCTTCTTTAATACATAGTACTGATTGGGAGCAAATTCCTGTGGTGATTTCTCACTCTGCCCTTTTGATGTCAATCAAGATCGCTTGCTGCACTCTATTATCAGAGGCAACCAGCTTTGTAATTGCTTGTATGTAATAATCCCACTTCAACTACTACATGCACTGAAAATATACAGAAGTCAAAGCAGCAGTTGGCCTGCTTTGTCTCTCCTGGGTGTTATAAGTGGTTGAACCCATTGAAATACTTCATGGCACAGCCCCTTTTTTTCCCACTTGGTTATTATATGTAAGGTGAACATATGGGCCACCACTGCTTGAAGCCCAGGCATTTTGCTGACAAGAATCTGCACCTGATGACTGAAGTTTATATCTGGCCAGCATTCATTATGGCACGCAGAGAGGATATGGGGCATGCTCTGGGAAAGATCAACTCTCAGTCTGTTCAATCCAACCCCCATGATTTCCTGCTCATCATGGGGCTGCATGTAGAATCTAGCTAAGCTAACATGTCAGCCTTGAAGGCAAAGTAGACTGAAGAGTAAGCCTCCATGGGCCCACCTTGGTTAGTCTCCACGGGTGGAACTGCGAGCTGAGATGGCCACGGATTGATGCTATCTCCACTGGGATCTGTGAGGCCTCGCGTAGTTAGATCCTCTAGATTGGTACCACTCGAGTGTGTCATTCTTGGCCAACCGAAGTCGAGCAGTGTGCTGTATTTCCCGACAGTGGTGGTGTTGATTCGGCTTCAGGAACAGTCGGGTATCTTAATAGCTCCTAAGCTTGGTTAGGGCTGACTTGTGCCCTCTGCGTTTCCCACGGGAGACTCCGCCCGGGCCGTCAAGGTTAGTTAACTACGTAACTACGGCGGACTATATCTAACTAGGGGCTAAGCCGCCAAAGTTGTAATTTTTACAAAATGACACTCACCATGTAGTTATGCATCAATGATGAGAGAGTAATTACTCCGTACTCAGTCAATGGATCAATAATCCAAGGATGAGATAATAATTATCCAGAGAATAAATCAATCAAGTCGTTGTAGTTTTGATGTTCTAGTGGATAATGAATTTCAGCAGTTTAACCACTAGCTAGTTATAGTCCGCCGTACAAGGACACTTTCGGCTGGTTGTTGGAGCCCCCGGCCTTCAGCCTTCTGAACACTAACCAAATAATCCCACCTCAGCAGACCGCCAGTTGCGACTATAAAAAATACTCGATATCTTGCATTAGTTCGCCTCCAAGGCATAGTTACCACTCGCTCTTCCAAATGCGCCTACGCGCCCAAAAAGAGCTCCACAGCTGCAGTTATGCGAGGCGCTTCGCTTCCAGTACAGCCACCAGCTTCATTGTCGTACTTTATAACCTCAATCCTTGCCCATGCCCGTCAGAATATGAGACCAGAACAGCGACCGGCATATAATTCTTTTTTCAAATGGCAGACAATTCTTCCGCAAGCAATCTTCCTCTGAATAATGTCCTCAGCGCCATAGGCACTTTGATCGGGTACGTAGGTACCGAAGTTGCCACAGTCGATTCGTTTCACAGGCTTCTGTGGCCGCGGCGCGCATATGGCAATTTCTCGCTGCGGAATGCCTGGAAGGTGGCTGTCTTTATGCCATTGGGCGGGCCACTGCACAAAGCGGCTCTCGACGTGATGGATAAGTTCTTCGAACATGGGCTGCTCAAAGGAGAGCTTCTCGGGCATATGCTCGGAACTGCATTCTTCCCAGATACCAATATGACGTACCAGTTGTTCGAAAATGGAGTGATTGTGAAAGAAACGAGTGTCCGGAATGGTATGTGGGTTAGAATCCTCAACAGGATGCCCGCGGTGATGACGAAGCATGAGCCAATATTATCCGAAGACGGAAAAGAGGGCGGCAGAAAAGGAAGTGGACAGTTAATTCGGCAAAATGCTACTGTCAGCTATCTGCAATTCTCCATAGCACGAGAGGACAGTCCGGAAATCACTAAGAATATGGTGGTAGACAGCGATATCGGACCGTTGACGCTGCACACAATCTTGGCCATTGTCACCACCGAAATAACAGCGATAGGCGTTTCTATTGCCGTTGTCGTGATCTGGAAATCGGCTTTCATGATCATGTGGCTGGTACCTTTGGTGTTGAAGTTGCTCAGTGCCATGTGTACTATATCGAGGGAGGAACTCGTACTGCCCGCTACAACTACACCCACAGGACCACCTGCTCAAAACTCTTGGGATGGAACGGAAAAAACGGAGAAAGATGATTTCCATCATGGAAAGAAATTCCTCATTATCACCAAGCAAAGCTTTGAAGTCATCCACGGGCCAGAGAACATAGTGCTGCAGTTCTTCCGACACTACGGCCACCCGCGACGGTGTCGATGGAGGGAGACTGTGCAAATAGGAATTGTGATTCTCTTTGGTCTCAATTTCCCTGTCGGCTTGTTATGCTCGCTGGTATGGATGCCACTCGGCCTTCAATACGTGTGGACCATTTACGTTCTTTACGCTACGATTGCCATGTATATTTCTCGGTATATGCACGGGGGGTGGTGGGCAACGGCAGAGGAACGACTGTCTGAGAAGTTTGTCCGAGCTGAACGAACGCAAAGGGAGCCAAATGTTGCTTTGAGGATAGGCAATAACTCCGTCCTGATCGCTAAACTTACACGGACTACTCATGACTCCTACTCTTCGGCAAAATTGCATGCCATGAAGCTGCTGTCAGCACCACAGCCCGATACCAGTCTTGGCTGAATCGAGGGAATACTCACGGATTAAACGCCTCTTGACAAACTACCAAGTTTAGTGAGCTGGGTTTATGGACCACATTTCGCCGTCTGGTTTGGGGCCCGTGGTACTCCTTCAGATTCTGCGCTTTTCTTAAAGACATTTCAGGATCGTTTCAATAACACCCCGATGGAAGGAAATCAAAGCCGGCCGAGCATATACTCGCCCAAATAAGAACCAGATTCATCGAGTTCTACTTCCCCCTTTTACATCATTTATAGACTTGGGCAAGACTTTCCGCTGTTTTATGAATAACAAACTTGACATTGAAAGTACACCATTTGTCGGCCGCATCATCGTCCTCTCCGAGCTTATGATCATCGTATTCGGACCTAAAATAGTCTAAATGATTCCGAGCAATCGAGCCGCTTTCCACACACGGAACTGGCGAATCCGCAATGGGATCGTGATGGGTCCTCAGAAACTCCTCATCTCTGATCGGAGGTAGTTCAAGAGAATGGAACGAAGTTGGTCGATTCGTCACCACAATCTTGATGATTTCTGTAGCTCTAACGACATTCCCATCTTTGAGGGCCTCAACAGGCAAAAAGAGACTGATATCGAAACTCAAATGACGAACTCTTTGGTTAGCATACTCTTTAGTTGTCAGGTTTGTGCCATATTCTTTTGGGCTTATTTGAGTGATTCCAAAAGAACTATCAAAATGGAGAAGGTGGAGATATAGTGACTCTTCCACATTGTTGCAAAGGAGTATTGTTGCGTAGTCTCCTGAGAGCAGGTGAAGACACCTGTCTGGTGTAGATATCGGTGCCTTTCTGTAAGACTGGTCATTGGGATTGCTAGCCTTGATATTATAGCCACCCACAGCGCACACAGTGAGCTGTCCAGCAAATACTGATGATGGGCGTTTAATATCCAGCCTCGAACGATAGAGGCTAGCATGTTCTTTGGCTGTCCATGGATACTGCGGCCAAATCTTCGGCGTTGAGAGTTTTGAAACGCCAGATACACATGTACTGGCAAAAGGCCTAGCCTGCTCTGCTGAGACACCTGGATCAATAGTCAGTCCATCGAAAACAAATGACGGTTCATTGCAAAAAAATAACTTTTGTTTCTCACCCAAGCTCTGGTGTATGAAAGATGGGTCGAGTATCTCGGCAGAGCTTGACAGCTGATTGACCTTTGTAACCCTAAACCGCATGCCAGTGAATTTCTCATATAGTTTTCGTTCTTCTATTTCTTTTCTCAAAGGAGTAAAGCAAAGTATGATTTCTGGATATAATCCATGCACACTCCCGGCTTCAATAGTGAGGGTCGTTGTGTCACCGTTTATTGTCAATTTTGATAGAAAATTCAATGAAGAACACTCTGTTTTCTCATCAGGGTAACGGAGAAATAACCTGCGTGTAAACCCCGAAAATTGGAATTTCGTTGCATCTTCGGGGCTCATCTTGCGTATTTTTCCTAATTCCAAGTCCATTTGCCAAACTATATCATCCCATGTCACGAACGACTCATTCCTCCGCAGTACTAACAAAAGAAAGGATGTAAGGAAACCATAGAATCGGTCGGAAGAGGGGTCCCAGATGGCAGATCTTTTGCCGAAAGTCCTAAAGCGCACCGATATCATTGTATAGTTGTTCGAAGGACGAGCATGTTCCAGCCAGGGGTCTCGGTTTTTGAACCAGATCCTGTCAAATAGAGGGTAAAGCTGTTCCTGACTGAACCTCGAATGTTGAAAATGCTCCGTAGACACAGTGTCTCCACCGTCGCGACCGTCTAGAGTCATGCAGACGTCTAGTCCCCTCGCGGCCAGTCTGCGAAAAAGCGCGACAAGCTCCAAATCATGCAGATAAGTCGCTTCAAGGGTGTCACTGAGCAGCTGGAGAGCATTCTCCATTGATGACATATTGTCTTCTGGGGTAACTCTCGCAGGAACCCTGACGACTGAGCCCGAGAAATGAAGGTAGAAAATATCACCACGCTCGCCTTTGTCATGGATTTTGTCAAGAACACGCATCACGTTTGCGTACGTGGGCAAGAGTGCCGAGTCCGCGGTGGCCTCCTTAGCAGTCTCGCGACAGGAAATCAGCTGCTGGATGTTTCTCATTTCAAAACCAAGAGTGTCGCACAGGCAAGCGGTGATCGCAGTCACATCGTTGATGCAGCCCCTCAATTCGACGGCCTTGTTCTCGCCATCGTGTGAAGGAGGGGTATATTCGACCGCAATGAGGAGAGCCCGTTTTGTCATGTTTGTTAGCAAGTGTTTCTCTATCACGGACGAGATGATGGCAGAATGGACGTTTCTTCCGGAGGGACGAAGTCTCTTGTCTTTCGTAGTGTCAAAACACCCCTCTTCCCCTGGTGATTCAACTCCCCCTCGATGTCACGTAACCACGCCAGGATGGGCCACGTGATAGGAGGGGTAGACGGATGGTTATTGCTATGCTGCTAGATACAGCCATTCAGCAAACTCTTGAGGGAGGAAGAGCTTCACTGTTGGCCATCCGCAGCTCCTGTCGTTGCAATTCCACAGACAACGATGCCAGCTTATATAGCAAGTTCTCCCCCGCTTCCGCGTGTAGGAACATTCAACTGATGTGATCAGGTTCAATCGAGGCAATGGCCAAAGACCAATCGTCAGGCGGATCAGGGCAAGTTCCTGGTTCCGCAGTCTAGTATACAACAGAGGCTTCAGCCGACAAATTTGCAAGATCATTTTGGAGTCCCTTTTCGCGATCGCTATCAGAAAGAAATATCGAAGGCACCTCATCTCGCCACAGCGGTGCCAGACGAGGCGCTCTACCCGGGTCGGTTGGTCAGACCCGATGGTATGAGTGTCGAAAGCCCCCATCCATGTCCAAACTATGTCGTTATCTCTTACACCTGGGGTCGTTGGAAGCATCGCAGTCGAGAATACGATACTCCAATTCAAGGCGCGTACTGGGACGTCCCAGCAAATACCCTATTCACTCGGCAAGACCTCGACTCTGCTGTGAACAAGATTGCGGATGGGGATCATGCCTGGGTAGATGTTTTTTGTATACCCCAGGCGGATTCCGATCCTTCCCATGCACGGGAGATCGGCAAGCAAAGCGAAATTTTCCGCTCTGCTTCTCGTGCAGCAGTTTGGCTCTGTTCGGGAGGCGAAGAGCTGCTAGCCGAAATTTGCTCTTGGGTCTCTGAGGAACCAACATTCATAGATCCGTTCACAGTTCAATTCCCGTCCGCATGGGAGCTTAGGGATGGGACTGCTGATATGGGAGAAATCCGTCGTAGACTACGCTTGGTTTCATCACTCACAGAAGTTGTACCATGGATGACATCCCTCTGGACTCTTCAGGAGGCGGTTCTTCGTCTTGACGCCGTTTTCTACGGCAAGAAGGGGGCCTGCATCCTCCACAAAGACACAGGGAATTCCATTACTGTCCAGCATTTGGTGAAAACACTACGATACATCCATGATGCACTTGAAAGTACCTATGGACCAACATATCTCACGCTTGATATCTTAGAAGCTCCGGAGGCACTATCATCAACGGAAGAAGACGTTAACCTTTGGTTGAAGGCTATGGATGCAGTCAATGCAATAAATCTTCACAGCCTTGGGTCCATGAACGCTAGCGAACTTATGCTTGCTTCAGCTCATCGAACATGCAAGCGACCCCATGATAGAGTATATGGGATCATGGGTGCAATAGGTGTCAAAGTTCCCGTAGACTACACAATGGACCCTGTCAAAGTTATGGACAATTTTCTCCTCGTACTCCACAACACTGTGCCGGCTGAGATACAGGCGTTTTACCGAACAGGTGTAGCACGGCCGAAGGCCCGCCCATGGCTCGCCGATGAGAATTCAAGTCAATTAGGACTGATTCGTCAAGGGGACCCTCCCGCGGCTCGAGCTTTCAAAGGGATTAGTTCGACAGGGGATCTAATCGTCAACGAACTGATATATATCTCCAACAACGGGCTTGAAGACTTAATCACCCGGTTTCTTAGCAAGACTGTAATCACGGGGTTCGACGGACATGCACTGTCGGATATAAGCAATGGCATTATACAAAATAAGGACATGGAGACAACGGACAGTTACGTTCTTGCAAGCCTGCTCCTGCGTTTTCTCCACGCAAAGATCCAACTAGCATTGGTACCACTAGGCCAAGTATTGGGGCTTAAGCATTGGGGATGGGAGTACATGTATTTGCTGTTTGGTCGGGAAGAAGGTTCCTCCCCAGCCCTGTGTACCGATGGACAGAGGTTTCGGCGGTTGGCTGTAATGCTATTAAACGAAGGGCTGCTGGTAGACAAGCCCATTAGTGGGAATTTTTTCTTACATTGATTTCTTCCTTGGCCCCCTCTTTAGGAATGCAAAATGCAATTGTGGTTGAACAGATATCAAGAGCATAACACGCTCCAAAAGGCAGCTCTGGGCTTTGGCTAAAAAGGGCGTACTTTTCTGGTGCAGAGGCAAAAGACTCGGGCACTTATCCAGGAGCAGCACGATGCAATACCCACCCGAGTTGAGAAGCGCAAAGGATTTCCGCTGGGATGTCCCCCGCGATTTAAAAAAGAAGTGCCAGTCCAAGTGACATTCCGTATTCGGCGGGAGACCCAATTCTTGATTGCATGTCTGTATACCGCGTTAGTCACAATGAAAAGTGACTTAAGGGTCAAGATCAATCCACTGCGGTAACTAACAAGTATTCCTCGGTAACTAGCTCTTGTCGTGCTTAGTTTACCACTCCAACCAGTGACATTCCTTCTCTAGTACTAGGGATATATACAACAGCGACATCGAAGTCAGTCCAGAGAGGCCTTGCCGGTTCACCAGGGAACGATATCGAAAGGATCATTGTGCTCAATGAGCGCAAATTGAATATCTGAACGCCAGCTTTTTCATACACTCCTTAAAAATCTAGCGTCATCGGATTTGGCAGGTTTTTTATCAAAATCGCGCTTGGAAGACCGGCACTATCGCGGTGGAAGGCATTCAGATGAGGAGCAAAACCGAGCGGGTTAGTACCAAGCTTATACGGAGTATTCATAGAGCAGCAGCACATAACCTCGTGTACCCAACACGTTTCTAATGTCGATCTCAGCAGCTGCCAATTTGTAGCATTGAGCGTGCGAAGGCGACGAAGAAGAGGAGCAAGTTGATATGAGGTCAAGAAATCTGATTAGTAAGCAGTGGTTAGTTAAAGCTTAACTTATCTTATCAATCTAATGGAGTCAGCTGATCAGATCATAAGCCGCAATATCTGACTCGGAAACCGTCCAAGCTGCGATCAAAAGACGAATTTGATCATTTCACCAGGCAGGTATGGATCCTTACGACAGCGACTCTTCGGGTCTGGATGATGACATTGAAGGTGACTACACCTCTACTTCCGTCCTGCTCGGGTATGCTGCGGACGAAGAAGCGGACGACACCATCAGTCACTTGGGTGGATGGCCGGTATGTATACACTGTTCATTCCCTGTCAATGGTCTACCGTTTTTCAAGTACGATCTGGTTTGGGCGCCATAGTTATTTTCGCAGCGCTATATCTTATATCTATTTTCTAGTCACTGACTTTGCATGGATAGACATGGCTTGACCCCTCTACCCCGCCCCCGGGCAGTTTCGCGAAATGCAAATCCTGCAATGATCCCATGCCACTGCTTCTCCAGTTGAATGCTGACTTACCGGAGCATTTCCCACAAGATGAGAGGTGGTTGTACGTATTCGGGTGCACCAGACGGGCGTGCAATAGGAAGCAAGGGAGCATACGTGCCTTGCGGGGTGTGAGGAAACATAAAATCGCGGGCAATAGCAATAAAGGGGAACCAAAACAAAGAGAAAAAAAGGCACAGGCAGAATCTGCAGCACCGGAACAGAATATTGGAGCGGCTCTGTTTGGAGTTACGCCCAGTACTTCTAATGTTTCTACGAACGTGAACCCATTCTCGACATCGAACACTTCCGCGGTACCGTCGAATCCTTTCGCACAACTCTCTTCACCATCCACGTTGGCAGCAATTCCTCCTCAAAAACCAGTTGAAGAGGGAAAACCAAAGGAGGAACCATCTCTCTCCGAGTCCTTCGCCGACAAAGTCCGTCTTTCCTCTCCTCCTCCATCCTCCACTCAAACTCCGCAGCCCATCGGCCCCGCAGAACCATGGCCTGCCCAAGCCTCGTTTCCCACCCCGTACCCGAACCATTTCCTCGACGCAGATTACGAAACCATTTCTCGCCCGTCCACACCCAGCGTCCCCGCAAACGTGCAAATGTCCAACCTAGACGACGAGGAATCTTCCATCAGCGCAAGCGGCGCAGAGGGCAAAGACGCCTTCGAATCAGCCATCGACAGATCCTTCCTTAAATTCTCCACGCGACTCGACCACAACCCGGAACAAGTCCTCAGATACGAATTTCGCGGATCTCCACTGCTCTACTCCACCACCGACGCTGTTGGGAAATTGCTCTCTCCGACTTCGTCGAACTCACATGTCAAAGTTGCCGCCGCTGCGGGTTCTGGCGTATCGGCGAGACTCCCGCGATGCACTTCGTGCGGACGCGAACGGGTGTTTGAGTTGCAACTCGTTCCACATGCAATCACGGTGTTGGAGGAAGGCAGGGAGGGAATTGGTATCGGTAAAGATGAAGGAGGTATGGAATGGGGCACGATCATTGTCGCTGTCTGCAGTGCGAACTGTGGGTTGGAGAGGGAAGGTGGGGTTGGATGGAGGGAAGAATGGGTGGGTGTCCAGTGGGAAGAGAGGGTTGGTGGGAAATAAATCAGATGTCTGAAATGACTCAATGGGCTTGCGAGAAGGAGAGAGCATAGGGATATAAAAAAAAAGGCTACAAAAATTGGTGCTTTGGAATGGATAGCCTATGGTCCTCAAATTGGGATGAGAAATGCTGAAAACGGCAACAGTGTATAGACTGTGTGCTCTTTGCTTTTTCTGGTTATCATGTCATAGATCTATACGCATACCATCTAACAGAATATTCAGCTCGAGCAGGGAAAAAAAGTTCTCCTATGACTGAGAATAACATTAAGGAAACAATCAAACCACAAAACGCTTTTTTATCCCATAGTCTCAATTAAGAGCATAGCAGGAAAAAATATCAGCGACCATTCCAAATATTAAAAAAGAAAAAGGTCAAAGGCAAAGTGAAAATTCATCATTGAATCAAACTGCTTGCTCAAACCCTCTTCTCAGGACTCTTCCAAACATCTCAATTCCCACCTTCTCGCCCTTGACCTCACCTCGGGCCTCATTTTCCTTGTTCTTAGGCACCCGCACGATCACCCCATTCTCTCCCTGGGCCTTGCTCCGATCGACCTCCCATCCACAAACATCCACAACAAATTTCTCCAACGTGTCCATGCCGCGCATATCTAGCCATCCCATCAACACATCCGCGCTAATCTCGCGGAAGACCTTGCCCACTTCCACCGCGATCCTGATGCGGATGAGCTCTTCGAAACCGGCAACATCGGCAGTGAGATCGGCGTAGAGGTCGTCGGAGTTGAGGGTGGTCCAGAATGTGCCGTACTGCGCAGATTCGAGGAGTGTTGAAAGGTGGGTCAGTTTTTGGACGGCTTCGACGAAGTCGGCGGTTTGCATAGGGAGGTTGGCGGTGGCTGCTTGTGAGGTGGCGTATGGTTGGGTGTAGGCGGGGAGAAGGGCGAGGGACAGAGAGAATGCCGGGGAGGGGAAGACGGTGAGGGCTTTGGCGAGGACGTTGGTGACTGTTTCGGTGTTGAGGAGGGGTGGGTTGAATTGGTAGCTGTAGTAGGCAAGAGGTGTTAGTTCATCATCAACGGACAAACATTCAGCAAAGCATTTGGCAATGAAAGCAATGTAGCCTTGATTTCAGAGTAATAGAAGTCTCCGCAACGTCTCTTGGAGAGGCCTAAGCTAATAGGAAACGTGAAGAGGATATGAAGAAGTACTCATCATCAAAGGTGCCAAAAACGCATCCCAGTACCAGAGAGAAAGAAAATATTCGACAAATACTCACAGCTTCAGCAAGGCCAAATTCGCATAGCAGTCAAACGTCCGATCCTCACACTGCTGTACAACATAGTCTTGAAACACCCCCGTCGTCTCCGGGTTATATCTATCCAACCCACTCAGAATGCCATCAATGTGCGCCGGGCGCGTCTTGCATTTATCAAACGCCGCCATGGATGAAGAGCAAGAAGACCTCCTAGTCTTATTCTGTCGGATGTCTTTTCGTTGGCGTCGGAAGAAGTGCTTTTGGATTTACAATGAATTCTCAATTGGGTGGTGGGAATAGTTTGCTCGTGGACGATGCGATAGGCGAACAAAGAACAAATGTGCTCCAACAAGCTTCCGTCAACCTAAATTGACTGTGAAAACGGGTGGAATGTCCTTCTTGCTTCCTGGGATGGAGAAAAGCGCTGTGAAGTCCTCCGTGTTCGCTGCGAGTTTGGCTGTCGTGGTGGTGAATCGAGATATTTCGACGTTGAGTTTGTGCTTTGAGAGATCCCGAGCAGCAACTCGAGCCGAGCAAAGTAAGACTAGCCGAGCGACCAACTGGCGCTAATTACTAAGCAGTTATTGAGATCTAGTTGGCGCGTTGTTGTTGTAGCGAGCTCGAATAATTGCATTGAGAAAAGCCCAGAAAGCAGTTGAGAAACTAAACAAATGAATAACCAGTAGCCCGAGTCTATCTAAAGCGCCCAATGACAGCTTCCTTGTGTTTCCCATCCGATATGCATAAAGTGCAGCATGATGAAAAATCAAAAGCAAAGCAGTGCTGTCCACCCAGATGAAAACACGCAAAATGATAGAATGCATAAAATAATAAACCCCAAGCAGAGAAAGTCAAGAGAGGAATGGAAAAGCCCAGGAAAGATAACAACTCGAAGAAGTAAGAGCTTGGCGCAAATGCAAAATCAAAGAAACATCCCCTTGAGAGCCAGCAGGCTATTTCCCATGGAGAGAGTAGAAGTAATTTCGGCGACAGACACTTAAAAGTCATCAGTGCTGAGCCTGATAAAACTGAAAAGAGTCGTCATTACTTGCTAAGAAAAGGGAACAAAAACTGAAGCATCTCAGCGTCTCATCATCCATCACCGATCGGTATTAAAAAGGATTAGTAAAACAATAGTCTATGATGAATTTCGATTTCTCCGAACGCCCATTTCCGATCAGATATGCATTGTTCGAAGACCAGGGCTCGATAGAAAAGGAAAGAAGAAAAGGTCTTCGTTATCCAACCCAGGCCGTCGAACCTGGCAAGGAAAACGAGTGTTCTGAAATGCCGCTAGTCGTGACAGTGTGTGTGCCGTATGGTGTAGTAGAAAGGCCGTGGTTGGGAGAGAATTAGAGACAAACTCTGAGTGACGGAAAGGGAGATTTCTTGTCATCGCTGTTTGATCTCGGCGGGCATGTGAACTGAACGAAGTTGAGTATGAGGTTGGTAGGTCGTAAAAAAACTGGAAAAGGAGTAAAACAAGGGACCCTTCATCCAGTCGCTGAATCGGAAGTAATGAGGAAAGCGTCGCCGTGATCAAAAGGATGCGTCAGAAAGATAAGGTAGTTACAAAGGGGGTATCACTGAGTATGGTACAAGGTAAAAAGTAAATTGTGAGAGGCGTCAAGAGTTATGCTGCATAAGGTCGTCGATGTGAGATCGGAATAGGTTTAGGTGCCGCGTTGAGTTGGACTGGAGAGTTTGCTGAATCGCACCGGGAGCTGCTTTGGCTTGTGCCGCGCCTAAGTCGTAGTGGCATTTGGACAGTCGGTGCAGCACGGCGCGGGAAGTATTCCTCGGTTTCTTCACTCGCGGATTCCGGATTCAGCCGATTCTCGGGAATACGAGTTCCACCAAACATCGCTCCCAACTGTTGAAGCAAAGCCACGAACTGGGCATGGAGCTCGGCGAAAATGCAATCGTTTCCAACTATTTCAGCAAGATTTCGCGCACGGATCTGCCCAGCACGTCGAGGTTGGCCATCAGGATCGACAGTGCGACCTGTGAGGAACGAAGAAATAGGAGTGTAATTTCGGGGAGTAGTGGTGTTCGCTTTGTTGAGCGTGGCTGTGTCACGGCGCTTCTCGTGCTCTTGCGACTTCTCAGCAGAGCTAACAAGGTTACTCGCGATGTGGCTAAATACACGCCAAATTATCGGACTGGCTCTGAACGCCCTTCCTGCGTCTTTACCCGCCAACGCCACGAGAGCGTAGCTTCGTCTCTTGCCTCGCGCCATCGGGTCAGGAAGACGAAAGACGTATGCAATAGTATATCCTGTAGCCGGGTCACCAAAAGAAAGCGGGCCAGACGACAAACCACGTGGTAGAAACTCGCAACTCAAAGTACGAATCGAAGCACGGCGTAGCAATGCATAATCAGTGGGGTTTGGCGGTCCCCGCATCGACAGATATGTCACGATGTGAGTATGGCAGGATGTTTCGGAAGAGTACGAAGACCGGACGGAGGTGGCACTGGAATGGTGAGCGTGCGGATCGTGCGCATCGTCGTCAAAAGCAACGTGGTTTCCATGGCAAGAGTAAACCATCCCTCTAGACCTAAGCACCGGGCTTCCATTTCTACCTCGACCATTTTCCTTCAGTGTTCCAGGAGCGCCTGGCGGAAGCTGCTTGCTGATATCTTCGGGAATAGAGAGTCTGCAGCTTGCACAGGTATCACCCTCCGCTCCTCCAAAGCAGTTGAACTTCTCGGTGTCCACCTTTGTATATTGCCCGCTTATGAACCACGAATGGTCTTCGATCCTAGCAGGTGCGGTAGGCGCCGAAGAGGTTGGCGGAGCAAGAGGCTCTAAGTGTTCAGTGCTCGTGCAACCGACAGATGAAGCGGCTATTGATGGTTTGCCTGATTTAACATCTTGTCTACGGTCGCCTTTCGCGGAGGAAGGAGAGGTTCCGGAGTGCGAGGACAGAGGGGTGTCGTTCGGAGAGTAATCGCGCGAATCAGGGTCACACTGTGAGCATGAAGATGGAGCGACTTGCGAACAGAGGATGGACGTCGGGCCATGCACTTCGCAGAAATGCGTGAGAGAAAGCTGTTATCGGGAAAGCAGTCAGCTAATCAAGCTCGCCCTCAAAGCTCACACCAAAAAGGGAAAACTGCTTGGAAGGAATAGCCGCCAGGCCTGAAATGAAATATCACAAGCGCTGTTGGTGTAGATAGGGCTGGCGGCTAAGCTGCGGTCATCTCCAACACGGCCAAATTAACGTGACAAGGCCATGTTTTCAGATGACCTCATGAGACCGGAAGCTATTTCGATCCAATGCAGCGACATGCCAAAATGAAAACACAAGATAAACGACCTGGCGATGCAGAAATGATCAGAGCGAAGCAAGATGAGAATACTTACAATGAAATCCATCTTTTCAGATAGTTTTTTTCGAGTTAGGAGATGGAATTGAGTGCACAATGGTGAGGTTGTTCAGTGCATTGAGACATGCTTCTGAGAGCCAAGTGACGTTTGAAGCAAACACATGAGAAGGAGGACTGTGATGCAGTTGATAGTGAATGTGGCAGACAAGAGCAACAAGGAGGAGAGATGGATTCAGTAGTTAATAAGGGATGTCCAGGTTCCTTTGTTTGTTCAGTGTGGCTCCTGTCGAGGTGTTGTTAATAGCTCACTTTGACTCCCCAACTTGAAGGCGTCTCTGTTATTAATAGTATCAAGTGATGAGTAGATAAAGAAGTCGTAGGAGAGAGGGGAAGAATCGAACAGGTCAGGTATTACAAGGCAAATATGCAATCACAGGCCCAGAAGGAAGAGAAGGAATCAAAGAGGAATATAGATCGGAATCGTCTCGGGAGGGCGTCCTTGGTAACCACATATGTACTCCGTAGTTACCCAGGAAGAAGTAACTCTGGGCTCGGAGTTAAGGTGCCAGGACAAGTTACACCCTGGACACGCAGCAGTTCAGTGGAGAGTGGAAGTACCCAGTGCCAAAGGCTAAAAATCCCGCGGTTCCAGAGAAGAAAAGAAAGGAAAAGAAAAGAAAGAGAGAAATAAAAGCAACTAAAAAATGCTCGCTATCCGAACAATCTTATATCATGAGATAATATCAATTGCTTTCAAGGGAATCCTGACAGCCAGCCTTTGGATTTTCCATTTATCGAGTCACAAGCAGTTATACAATATGTTCACTAGCAGACGGTAGCATGCACTGAATCGATACATGACGAGTACTTTTGCAGCATGGGAATCTGCATCAGCTGTATACAGTATGTAGCATTGCCATTCCTCCTTATTTCTTGTTTGTCTCAACATGTACACAGATCCTCCCTCCGCATCATGCGACTCTAGTGAGATGGATTCAAGCCAAAACGGCGATTCCTCGAGAGATCACAATTGTTTGGCTCCCATTGGTTGGGCAGCAAAAGAAAGGGCCAGCCTCGAC
This sequence comes from Byssoonygena ceratinophila, assembly GCA_001430925.1. Classification (NCBI taxonomy): domain Eukaryota; kingdom Fungi; phylum Ascomycota; class Eurotiomycetes; order Onygenales; family Onygenaceae; genus Byssoonygena; species Byssoonygena ceratinophila. The sequence goes on from LJPH01000858.1 coordinate 411,062, forward strand.
CGGAGGGACTGGGAATCCCAAGGCTCGGTGAAGAGCCCGCATTCCCAAGACAAGACACTAGCAGCTGTTAGTGTCCATCTCGAACATGATCTTGAGCCGATGATATTCGGTATCCACCAGAGGAAGTATACGGAGCGTGTACTCCGTATCTACTCCGTAAGTACCGTATACATACAGCTGTATGCAGGCCTGCTGGGATCGTCAGTTTTGTTAGTTACATTAAAAGTAGTGATATATGAAACTCATGAAAGATCCTAGAAGACAACGCCGAGATAACCTCAAGTCTCGTGCTGGGTCGTACAGAGAGCATGTATCGTGCCTGTGCACTTGAGAGACATCTCACAGCAAAAGACCCTTTCAAAAGTCGACACCATCGTGTCCCCTGCAACCGTGTTCACAAGTGTTGACGTTGTGGCTTGCAGGCACGGCTGCACTGATTCGGCGGCTCAAGGGACTTTAATTGATTTTAGCTCCAGTTCTCGTGCTCCGTATGTTATCATTGGTCTTGTTCCAGTGATGCAGTTTCAAGACTTCATATCACAATGCACAATTTCATAGTATGCACCTATCTCAGCATGCTCTCCTTTGGGGTATTTCGCAAGGATAACGCCGGGAAATTGAGGTCTATAGTAGTATTTTAATGATAATCGCGAGAACTTCTCAGCACCATCAAAGCTACTATTGTCTGCAGTTGTAGGATTAAGCTTGTTGTAACATCTTCTTTGTATTCATCCTTAATATTGTTTTGTTGCATTTCGATCGGTCAGCCGTTTGTTTTTTTCTTTCTTTCTTCTCAGACATGGCGCAGCACTCCTCGAACATGAGATAGTAACACGCCCTACGGAGCGCTATTTGACAAAGAAAAGAGTGAAATGTTTTAGGGCTGGTAGCGTCCGTCGCCATCCGTCTTATGACAATCCCCGAACAATAATGAAAATAATGATCAGGGGAGATCAGACGGACTGATAGCTAACTAGACCTCACCGTAGCAACCACCCACTTCGATTCCTTTGTTGAGACTGCTGCGGGCGGAATGTTCTCTCATCCTAGCGGAAAATAGGAGCGCCCACAAAGGGAGGAAGATGAAATTTTTTTTCTTCCTCGGTCCTGCATATGTTCGTTTTGGCTTTTGACGCACATATGCAACCGCGGGACAACCGCTGCATAATACATCTCTGTTATCATAATATTATCGGCGCATCACTTTACGATCGCCGGTGTACCACCTCCACTTCAGCACGACCCGTCCAACCCCAAGAATTTGACTCACAGTTGGGTGGTAAAGGTCCTTTGCAGCTCCGCCAATTGAGGCGTGAGACTCCGAAACCATTCTGTGTGAGGTCTGAGTCGTGCTGTGTCATCCTCCAACTCGACCATCCTCGCGTTCTAGAAGGTTTTTGGAGAGGTAGCGTGGTCGGTAGGCTGGCTGCAGACCAGGATCGTCCATGTGCCAGCCTGCAGAACAGTTCTTTTTGTTAGGCAGGGGTTGCTTGTTCGACAATCTCTACGTTGCACACGGTGTGGAAGTTTGGGAAACCTGGGGTCAAATTTTCGCAGTCCTTTCAGACCGATTCCGTTTTATTAAATAATGCTTCACTAAGGCAGTCTGAATTGAGATTTCTCGTAGATTGTGGTCAAAGAAACCAAAGGACGAGTACTCCGTACGAAGTAGTGATATGTCGATGATATGATGTTAGTCATTTTTGCTGCCACGAGCAGGAATGCTCGCTTCGCTCGCTTGCTTCATGAATGTGGATTAACTACATAATACAACACATCTCCGAGTGGATTGATTTACAGTACGGAATGTAGACAAAATTTCATCCTTATGAATATCTCAAGGATCCCAATGCATATATTAGCAAGCCTCCTTTGACCAACTTGCCGCGCCTATCAGCTTGCCCTAACCACCAGCAACTGAAAGCAACCTCGTTGAGCTTTGGACCTTTGGTTCGCTGATTTCCCGCCAGGTCCACGCTCTTCTCAAAAAGGCAGAGCGTTAACGACTCGCTTCCGTCGAGGAAGAAAGCTTCTAGCAGGATCGGCTTGCTCCGCGGAAGCCTGATAGGATATCACTGAGTTTTACCAGTTCTTAACTATGGAGTGCAAACCAAATTTTGGCATGGAAATTGCATCCGTGCTTATCCCATAGACCATTCTGAACGTCGCAGAATCCAAACACGAATGTAAATCCAGCCCCCGAAGCCGTCACATTCCCGGTTTCCTTAGATGAAGCGCACCGGGGTGTGCTCCCTCGGGAAGCACTTGAAACCTCCGTCCTATGGGAAATCGAATGAACCGTGACCGAATCGAATCAAGTGCTTGCTTCTCCTTCGAGAATATCCCCACAGAGATCCAGCTGAACAGTTTCCACCGTAGCTTTGCCAGCCACCCCCAATTTAACGGGACAGAAAAGTTTTGCATGGCGACGTATTCGAAATAGGTCGGGTAAAAGCCGCAATAATCCCAGTCTATCAACCAAAGACGGCATTTGTGATCAAGCATGATGTTTCTGGGTGCCAGATCTTGATGTGTGAACACCAAGGGGGTTTCGTGCTTTGTAGAAAACTTGAGATTGGGTGGTGCAATCTTCTTACGTCGCGAAATTGGAATAAAATTGAGCCAGAACTGAAAGAAATTGGTAATGGCTTTGGGGCTCGCATAGGGGGGGAGCCCATAGTGATCCTCAAGCCATATCGAGTTGCATTTTCCGTTGACAAGTGATCCGGCAGTAGTTGAGGTTTGGGTGCGCATGCTATGAACGAATCCCCGTAGTTGGAAGGCAAGCAGCAGTGTTCTAAGCCAGCCGAGGGAAAGCCAGGCGTCTTCTAGGTTGTGACCTTGGATGCGTTGCATAATAACGTAGACTTCGTGATTCCCCTTAACCACTCGCAAGATACCAGGCACTCTGATCCCAAGTTGCTCTGCTCGTTTCGTTGCATTTATCATGTCCACTTCTAGACCATCGCGGAATCCCTTGGCTGCGATGGCTGGAGACAAGAAGTATACTGGAATAAAGGTCTCAAGTGGCTTGGAGTCCAAAATATAGCGAATGATGGTATCATTGTCATATTGGTGGACCAGAGCGTCGTCAAACTCAGATATCATAGAATATAAAGTATGGTGGATATGAAATTATGATGGAAAAGATTTGAGGGTTGAAAGGTGACAAACACAAACTCAGCAGTAACTACTGTTGAATTCTACTGTATATGAGACGCTTGATCATATTGCTTGATTTGACTAAGTTGGATGTTTAGAAGGTTCCTGTACTCCGTATAAACAGAGATTTCATGACTTGACAGATCTTGGGGTTCAACTCAATTAAGTCTTCCAACCCCAAATCCCAACATTAGGAATTCCCAACTCGATCGATCTTGGCCGTAATATCTGACAGATGCTCTTGCAGGGTCAAAAGGATACTCCCGGTAAAGATAGCGAGCGCTCTTGGCATTCAAGTGGAAATAGGAGGAAATAATCAGTTGACTCGACCCATCCATCCCCTGTCTGGAGTGGAATATTCGAGAAGAAACCTTATAACTAGCAGGCGCTGGCGCCAAGAAAGGGGTGTATGCTTGGCCCCTTGTCACCTTTCGGTGATGTGGAAAAGGAAGATGGACACTCACTGCTACGTTCTTCAAACACCTTGTATGACAATGAAATAGACTAACCGGTCAGTTGGTGTCAGTTTCAAATTTGTACGGAGTATCTTTCTCTCAACAGATACCCTCACCTTACTATTCCCACCTGTGTGACTCGTTGGATATCTTATTCGCTGGGAACCACTTTGCGACGCGCGTGGCATAAGAATTCTGAAACATGGCGTCCGGTTGATACGATGCGAATTGAGGAAATAGCAAACTGAGACGAAGCCACCCAACAGTTAGTCTACTGTATACCGTGTGGTCGGTGGACGTTCCCTGGTCGGATTTGATTCATGCCGACCAGCGCAGGTTCATAAAACGTGGCTGGCGGCCCGTTCCTGGAAGAATCTCCTGACATGACAAGGAACGAATAAATCGAATGTAGGGTTGTCCTGTGCCCGACAGGGCACGGATATAAACCAATATGCACATCCAGCTGGTTATCGATACAGCTGGCTCTGTATCCAAGTAAGATCCAGGGCTCGGCATATCAATCAACCTGGTTTTCGCGTGCATATTGTTCACGTCTTTACAAAAATTCATTTAACCCAAGGATGGTTGGTTTGGAAGTAAGAGCAAAACGCTTTCCATAGTAAATGGCAACGATGGAGAGCCCTGTTGGAGCGGAAATGTCAACCCAGGGTTTACATGCTGAAGCTTTCATAAATCACCGTTTCTTAATGAATTCGAGGCTTTCATTAGTGTATACAGATACCACGCCTCAAAGCCCGCCAAAGCATTTCGAGGCAGGATATTTCACTCTGCCCAGACTAACATGGAGTTCTTGTCCCGTGAGCCAATCTTCGAGACTCGTTCGGGGTGTGGAAATTCCGCCACAACCTTAAGGGCCACGCGATAGTTAGTCTCAACGGGAATGTTGGTAGAAGTGGACCAGACTGTGCTGTCAATCGTTACAGACCGGGTATTCGCTGCCGATATTATTGTATGGGGAAGCTTTTTCTGTGTGATTTTGTTTAGAAATAGTCTGCTGCGGGACCCGAGGTCGGCGAATTTCCTGGCAAACTGGTTTACATATTGATCCTTCTTCAAGGTATGCTTTGCCGCTCATCGAAGAAGAGTGGATAAGATCTTCTTTTTTTCTCCAACTGAGATGCCCCGGACACAAGCCGTTGAGCCGAGAGACTTGGGAAAGGTCTACACTTGGCCGCTAACTTCCTGCTGTTTCCGCTGCTTGGAGATCTCCTTCCGAGTCCTTCTGCACGCAAGCATAGTTCATGCAGACTCCATGTACGTGCTCGGGTTAAACTACAGAACGTTTGGATTGTTCCGATGAGAACTAATACCACGCAGGTTAGCTTTGGAATCTCGGGATGAAAGAGAGTTTCTCGGGACAGTGTTGTACTCAAACTCGATGGCAAAGATCAGGAATTGGAACCAACCATTACGGCCACAGCCATCCACTTCAAATGCCCCAAGTTATGATGGAAGTACATCCCGAGTACATCCAAAGTACCCGGTACCTCCTTTGGCCCCAACGAGACTGTGTACTCCGTACAACTGATGCCAAAGTCAATGGACGTCGCGGGGTGGATTCGTTATTACTGTCCTGTGCTGCTCAGCGATGACTGACAAGTCGCTGCCAGGATGCGAGAATGCGGTCATCGAGATGCGGGGGAGGGGTAGTCGAGGAGGCTCAAAAAAGTCCCAACGCATCGACGCCAGGTCACTACGATTGGCCTGCCCTCTCTTCCCTTGTCGATGCGTTTTTTTCTCCCACAGCGACTCTGTGGGCAAAGATGCCCTTTGTCCTTCACCGCTCTTTCTTTTCTTTTCCGAGCTATACGGGAGAAGAGGCCTCTCCTCGTGCCATCTGACCAGATATTGACTAACCTCTCTGCACTTCACCCGACGATTGGACTGATACCATGCCAAACTTGGAAGAAATCCCTGAGGTCTCACCCCTCCCGTTGTCCCCAGCAAGCGAAACGACAGAAATATAATCAAGTGAAAAGCATGAGCCGGCTATCTCCGTCTTACCGTGGATGCTTTCAGACCAGGCCTCACCACATACGGGCAGGCAGGTTACACGTTTCCCTCCCCGTCTAAACTACCCGGCGGGCGATGGAGGGCTGGATTGTGATGAAAGTTGACGCTGGCATCGATTTATCTACATCCTCCCTGCCCGTTTCACAGGATCCGTCCACCCTACTCCCTACATCTCTTTACTTTGTCGGATATATAACCCTGTAGGGAAGAGAAGGCTGACTCACAAGGGACTGCCACGTCTTCATTTCGTGATTCCAACGTCATTGCATATTTTATCTCTGATGTGTGATACCCAACCAACAATCCATGTGCAACGAACCACAGGATAATAGGGAGAAAAGGGTGTATAGGACAGCCACATATTATATATGTTTGGAATAGCGAATCCCAACCTCTTGTTTCGCTGCGCGAGCTTGTTGGGCGCTCGACATCTCTCCCACTCATCCGTTGGACAGTGGCATTCTTGGCTCTCGTAGACGCTGTTCGCAAGGGCTCGACCACGAAGGCCCCGGTGTGCCGCGTCTCTCCTTCATATTTCCGCATATACGCCGCCTGGTGGCTTGTTATCCCTGATTGTCCGGATTATAATAATTTCTTCCACATAGTCATAATATTGTTTTGTCAAGGCGTTTTGGAAATGGAGACCGCCGGTCCTTACACAAACATCTAATATTAGACTCGCACATGGTGGCCATTCCCCTCCCCGCATACACTTGTGCGATGTTAGACGCATGATATAACCTAAGTTTCCGTGGCTGCATACAAGTGTCTAATTTCAGAGAGAAAAAAGAAAAGAAGCTACCACTAACTAGTTAACAGTACGGAGTACGGAGTACTACTCTCACATCACATTCTGGGAGTATGAGCTTTCAACAAAAAAAGAAATCATCACTTCTGACACACTGGGTTTTATTTATGGGGATCGGATGCCTTCCTATAGGTTTCTCTGTCGTGGGACTCGCTACGTGATGCTATCATTCCGTATTGCAAAGGTTATGTTTAGGCAACGAACCACAATCGCTGTTGGTCTGTACAAGTATGTATGTATGTATGGCTTCAGAATATCCGCTATCCACTCACTCACTTGCTTCAAGTCGTGGGGTCAGCACTCTAGGATTGTATCTATGTATGTAACTCCAGAATCAATCGAGCTTTTGCTTTTAGAACGCCATTACTTTTCAGCTTTAGGCGAACGTCCTTTCGATAATGTATGTATGTAGAAGCGTAGTCTGTGGATACAGCTGGATCAGCTCCCCGAATCCGAGTGCCAGCTATTCAGCATCATAGACATATTGGCAGCACCATACATACCTAAAAATCTATTGATTCGTGAAACCTTTCAATCATGCTGAGCTCTCCCCGTCTGAACCCTCATCCTGTCCCACTTTCGTTAATTTCCACAACCTCCCTTTGGTCTCTCTCTGCTTCTCGTTTCCCTGCTTCATCACCTTCATCCAGGGGACGCCCTTTGTCGCCCTACGGGCCCGCTCTGCTAGCCTCCTAGTCTTTTCAGGATATCCCGTATCGAGCTCCGGTTTTTCAGGATCTGCCTTGAGCGCCGCTCTCAGTCGTCGGTGCCGTCGCTGCGCCATTCTAGCGGCAAAGTATTCTTCACTGAGAGCCCAGTTAGGATTATCCAGGTTGCCTCGGACAAGGACGATACGGTGACCTAGGTCTAACGCGTCACGGAGGGCTTTAGGAGCAACAGGCGTGGTCAATTGGATGGTCTGCGAGTCGACATCGATGGAGCGGACGAGCGCGAGGCCAAGGGAGTATGATGAAGTTGGATCTAGCGGAGTGCAAGTCCCGTTGCCGAGGAAGAGGTATGGCAGGTTCGAACCTGGCGCACGTGTGATCAGCGAGTGATACGAGGAGGATGATATCGCTGGATCCGCATCATCGTTCATTGGAGTATCCCCGTCTGGATCGGAACGATTGTCGATGTCGTCGTGGTGATTCGCGTCGCTCGTGTCCGTGGTCGTCTCCGCGGACTTGAGAAGAGCATCCGGATCCTCGACTGCTACGATGCCGACGATGGAACCGTCTAGGAGATCGCAGAGATGATGGGTATCGTGGCGGAAGCCGGTTACCATTATGCCGAGGATACCTTGATTTTCTGCAGAATATCCAACACTCATGGTTCGATGGCGTTGGATTGGTGAGTCAGACCAAAAAGGTATATTGACTTCATTCTGTAACATATGGAAGTAAGAGACCATCTGCATGGAGCGTAGCTGTGAACTTGACCTCGTCGCAAACTCTGTGGGTTGCGAAGGAAGCGTGGTGACCGGCACCCCAACTTCAGCTGCGACTGTTTGTAACGGAACGATGACTTCCTCAGGACCTTGCACGCTCATATATACCACGTCAGACAGATCTAAAGACCTGACGAACTGTGTAGCAATTTCCAATCCCTGGCCAAATATCCAACCGGAGTAATTTATAATCAAGGGGCACTGAGGATAACTTTGGAGAAGAATCCGATATCTGTTCAGTAGGTCCATCACGCATAGAACGTAATGGCCGGGGTCATCTTTTGGCGATGTGGCTCCTATATGATGCGACTTTAAAACCAATCCATCGTCCGGTGATACCAACGCAGGATGTGAAAAGGATGGTCCAAGAACTGGTCTTCGGAGATGAGCCAGATACACTTCCCCAGGCGGGCAGAATTCGGGCTGACCAGGATCCAGATCGATATAGGCAACTCCATCATTTGAAAAAGTGCCAGAATTCTGCGATGGGACCGGACTGAGTAGGTGGTTCAGCAGATATTTGTTGAATGTGGACTTCCCTGAGCCTTTCGGCCCACAAGTGATAACCCGGAGATTGGGTCCGCGGCTGGCTAGAGCTCTGATAGAAATACTCCACTGCTTGTCAAGGTGAAGCGGGCGGAGATGACGCTTCAATGGGTCATCGGAAGAAGAGTGAAGCTAACACATATTAGGACGGTAAATTCGGGCCAAAAATCTGCACTTCAGTTCCTTACAATCGAGAATGACATTTGAGAGCGGGTATTCGGGCCCTTGACCAAAGCAGGCCGTTTTCCACTCCATATTCGTCGATATAAATCGGATACACCCCGAAGACGAGGCAAGCCGTTATGGCAGGACTTTATCTCGAATTCCGCATAACCATCGACACCAGCGACGGTCTTGATTACCGGTATAGAATGTGTTGACGGCGCACACACTCTATAAAGCTGGGAAGATGGCGATAGTTTGGCGCCTAGCACACTCACAACCCCTCGTTTAATCCATAAATCGTACTGACCCAAAACTGTGATGGTCTATCCGTCGTTAGTAAATGCATAGGTACCAACTAAGATACGAGCATACTGTTTTCTCTTTTAAGCGGATGCAGATAGTATCCTCAGTCTCGAACAAAATGTCCTTCTTTGTCAGAACTCCTTTAGATAACAGAAAGTTCTCGTAACTCTCGCGGGTGTCGATTCCAATCCCATTGCTACTATATTAATTAGCAAATGAAGCTAACAACGGCAAACCGATAGATCACTGACCTTTGGTCACTATCACTTATAGCACTATCATCTTCTTCAGCAACAATCTTTGGTTTCTCAGTCTTCGTTGACCTGATTTGCTTTTCGCTGTCGTTATCAATTTTTGAGTCCTCCTGTCTACCAGTCCGTTCCTTGGGATTCGTGATGACCACGGCGATCTTGCTCTGTCTCGGTAATTTTTCCACCGGAGAGGGCTTCGGCTTTTTCAGAGGAGGCTCCGCTTCAGATACGGATCTGGAAGCCGAGGATTGTGTGGACGCGGCGGCGTTCTGCTGGGTCTTTCTCCGGGCTGCGATTGCGCTGACCGCTGAGAGGCCAACAGTTAGCTCAATTCCTTTCCCACTTCTCGCCGGGATTTGCAGCTTGCTAATACTTACCGGATATCGGCTGACCTCTCGTTTTTCTTTTCATTTTCAAAGTAATTAGAATGTATTTTCTGGCAGAACTCGCTGGTTCCGCTGTCGATTGAATTTCCGACGAGATGCGTAAGTTGGTCCGTGCGCAAGCTCCCAAAAAATTCTCAACTCCGGATTTAACAGATTCGATCTACGGCTCCTGTTGATTTTGACATCAAAGTACATTATGTATTCCTCTGAAGGATGACTGGATAAATATTTGAGAAAATACGATTCCCCCTTCTCCCACCGACTACAATGAAGCCCACTTTAAGCAATGAGACTGTCATTGACAGTGACGATTCAAGTAGAGGGGACACGAGCAGCAGCGATTCCGAAGAGCCGGTGGCAGACAACGCGCAGAACAAAAAGACTAGTTTGAAGTCACAATCGAAACAGAAGGGAAGACGCGTAGAAACGCCTTCAGAGTCGGATGACGGATCGAGTGCATCCAGCTCGGAGTCTGAGGAGGTTCCTCAGATTGAAAAGCCAAAAGAATCCGCCGAAAAGCGGGTTACAATTGCGGATGAGTAAGGGCCCGATATAATCGCATGTCCTCCATTGCTAAATTGCTAAATTGGTGTAGGCATTCGACGCAACCTATTGTCCCCGCAAAGCCGTTTCGACCGCCGGAAGGGTTTCACTTAGCCCAGAAATCGGCCCTACCGCCCTCGAAGCTGGCAGATGCTTTCTCCGACCTCTCTGGCAAACAACTATGGCATATCACAGCGCCTGCCGCTGTTCCCATTTCATCAATAAAGCAGCTCGCGCTGGACGCAGTCGCAACTGGGGAGACTATCCTGACGCACAAGGGGGTTGATTACCGGCTTCGGGAAGATCAAATAGGCGTCGAAAGGACCAAGAATTTACTTCTACCGGAGAAACATGGTAACAGTTATCGCCGACAGCAGTTAGATATCGCGCAAACATTTCATGTTGAGCGCATTGTCAGTTCTCTAAGTCAGGGATCAATTGCACACATTGAGGCCTTAAAAAAGAAAACAAAACCTCCACCGTCGCAGCCGAAAAACTTGCGAATGCGCTACACGCCCTTTGGCTCGTCCATATCTCAATCGAAGAATGATTCCGGCACAGATGATTCCGAGATCGAAGCTACGTTTATGGAACCACGAGGCGGCCATATCGATCTAGAGGCCAAGAAAAAGAAAAAGAGGAAGCATACGGATGTCGATGGTTCAGTACAGGCGCAACACGAAAATGAACCCCAAACCCAAACGGTCTTACCTCGCAAGAAGCCTAAGAAAGCGCATAACCCTGATAACGATACGCCTAGTCAACCAAAGCTGGCCTCGCCCGAAAAGCCCAAACGCGGCAGACCAGAGAAGACTGAGACGCACAAATCTAGCAAGAAACACAGAGAAGAAACTAGCCAGGACCGGAGAGCGCAAAGGGAAGAAAAGAAGCGGAAAAAACAGGAGAAAAGCTGAGCGGAGTAGTGCAAAGATAAAACAGTGAATTTATATCCAATATTGTTCAACTTCCATTGGGTCTTCACTCGCTATGCTGTGACCTCCGGTTTATCATCAAGTACATCAGCACACATGTCGGAGCATCTTTCTACTGCTTTGTAGGAACTGCACGTAAACACATATTAAATATATCCCAGCCCCGAATTCTTGTCGCCGATTCGCTGATATAGTGGTTGATTGATGCCAAGGAGCCAGAATAACTCCGGACTCCGGAGTTTGTCGTTTGAGTGATTTGGCGGGGAAAAGTTTCGCCTTAAAAAAATTCCTCCGCAAACAATTCTTAAACCACTCGCAACAAATCTTTCTCTGTTCCAAGTCAATTCTTCCATTTCTACTATTCAGATAATCTAAATTCGGGCAGCATTGAGCAATTGAAAGGGAAAATACACTAATCAGTTCATCGTCATGTCTACCTACGCTCTTTCGCAGTCCCACAAGGACGTGAGTTCCAAGCTGCCCCTCCTTGATAGCTAAAATGTCCCCGATGGCTGACCATACATACAACAGCAACTCGAGAAGTCTCTTGTTGAGACCGATGCGGAAGTCGCTGAGATTATGGTATGGAATACTTCATCTTTTGAATTCGAGTTACGCTGAATCACCCTTTGGGTGTCTGGCACTGCCCCTCCTATGAAACAAACGCTGATTCACGCCCATAGAAAAAAGAGATCCAGCGCCAGAGAGAGTCCATTGTCCTTATCGCTTCTGAGAACGTCACCTCCCGTGCTGTTTTCGATGCTTTAGGGTCGCCCATGTCCAACAAGTACTCAGAAGGTTATCCCGGAGCTCGTTACTATGGTGGTAACCAGCACATCGACGAGATCGAGATTCTCTGCCAGCAGAGAGCTCTTAAGGCTTTCAATTTGGATCCCAAGAAATGGGGTGTCAATGTGCAATGTCTCAGTGGCAGTCCCGCCAATTTGCAGGTTTACCAGGCGTTGATGAGACCCCATGAAAGACTGATGGGTTTGGACTTACCCCACGGTGGACATCTGAGTCACGGATATCAGATTCCCACCAAGAAGTACGTAGATACTTCTTTTCCATCAAGTCACTCGAGCAAATACTGATTGAGTGTTTAATAGGATCTCTGCGGTCTCCACCTACTTTGAGACCTTCCCTTACAGAGTAAATCTTGAGACTGGCATCATTGATTACGACACCCTTGAGGCCAATGCTCAACTCTACCGACCAAAGTGCCTTGTTGCTGGAACATCTGCATACTGCCGTCTCATTGACTATGCGCGCATGCGCAAGATCGCCGACTCCGTCGGCGCTTATTTGATCGTCGATATGGCGCACATTTCCGGTCTCATTGCCGCCGGTGTCATCCCATCGCCCTTTGAATATGCCGATGTCGTTACAACGACCACCCACAAATCTCTCCGTGGCCCAAGAGGAGCCATGATCTTTTTCAGAAAGGGCATTCGAAGCGTTGACCCCAAGACCGGCAAGGAGATCATGTATGATCTAGAAAATCCGATCAATTTCTCTGTTTTCCCTGGTCACCAAGGCGGACCACACAACCACACAATTACTGCCTTGGCTGTGGCTCTTAAGCAAGCTGCCACTCCGGAATTTAGACAGTACCAGGAGCAAGTTGTCAAGAACGCCAAATCCGTTGAAAACGAATTCAAACGTCTCGGTTATAAGCTTGTTTCTGATGGAACTGATAGTCACATGGTCCTCTTAGATTTGAGGCCCCAGACTCTTGACGGCGCTCGAGTCGAAGCTGTCCTTGAGGCTATCAACATCGCCTGCAACAAGAACTCCATCCCAGGAGATAAGTCTGCTCTGACGCCATGCGGTATCAGAATTGGCTCTCCAGCCATGACTAGCCGTGGCATGGGCGAGGAGGATTTCACGCGTATTACTGACTACATTGATCGTGCGATCAAAATCTGCAAAGACGTTCAGGGAAGTCTTCCCAAGGAAGCCAACAAACTCAAAGACTTCAAGGCCAAAGTGGTTTCCGGCTCCGTGCCAGAGATCAATGACCTCAAGAAGGAGATCAGCAAGTGGGCTAGCTCGTTCCCTCTTCCAGTATAAATTACGCAACACTATTTACAGTGTTCTTTGATATCTTTTGAGTATGGTGCTCGGGTCTTTTTCTTATTTTCGGCATTGATAAAAGGGGAAATGGGTAAAATCTTCAACGTCGTTTACGAGCATGGCATGAGCGCTTGCTATGGACTTTCAACATACAGTTCATACTATTGGGTGGCGGTCACTGGGTCTGTCGATTTCATTTGTTTCTTTGTTGATGAGTTGACCCACTGGACCATGGTTCTTCAACATTGCTATCAAAAGCTCGGGTAATCCCAGGCTGCTTGACGAGGCTATATAATTAGTTAATGAAAATCAACTCGCAGATGGCCATCCTTCTTCATTTGAGACTGTAGAGTTTGTGTTTCCCCAGGGGAAAAGAGACAGATTCCTTCCAAGGTGACAAAGTTTTAACACCACCGCAGTGAGAATTCGTATATGTTCAAATTCCAGAATGTACGAGTAGACAATATCTTTTCATCTGTCATTGATGATGTCTCCACTCCTCCGGCCGAAATCCTCAATAACCTCCTTTAGTCTCGAAATCTTCCGTTCCAGCTGCTTAACCTCTTCTTCCTGCTCCTCCACTGATCGATGTATATCCGGTAGCTCCTCAATCGCGCTCCGCGCCTTTTGGATCCGTATCTTCACCGTGCTCGCTCCCGTAACCAGTGCGCGGGGATCGAGCGAGTGTATTCCCACTGTGTCTACGCCGGGAGTGACGGGAAGCACAGGCTCACAAGGTGCGCTGGTCGCATCTAAGTTTGTCGCGGTGGCTTGCTGGGCGTGCGGTGGAGTGGAGAGAAGACGCGTCAGGAGCGCGTGGAGAGGCGGGAGGATGTCGAATGTTTGCGGAGGTGGAAAGGGAACGGTTGGGGCGGTTGCTGACGGAGATATTGGATCTTGTAAAGCGGCTGGAGTGTTTGCATTGGTGGAATGCGCGAGAGGGGTTTTGTGCGCTGGTGATGGAACGATGGGAGAGGGTTTGGCGGACATTTTGTGTGGTTCTTTTTAACCAAGCAGTTTTGCGTGGATGGATGCTGCTGTCCCGGAGAAGGTGTGGAGGTTCAATTACTTTCCATGTCGGACTGTGCATCCGACTGGGATAAAAGAATGACGCGTCCAACCGAGCCCAGTTCGATCGAATGAAGCACCGTGTCTTGATGATTGAACTGTGATGGAAAACTGATGGAACTCTCACGACAAAAAGTGACGTCGATCAACAGGGGCCCATTTCCTAGCGCGTCCCCAGCCGGAACGCAGCCCCTCCCCCACCAAGAATTGAGTTATCGTCCTTTGTTGTCGAGATGACTGAGCCATTTCTCGTTTTTCTCTTTCACTTGTCTTTTCGGGATATACATTGAGAGAATAGATTTCGAATCTAGCAATTTTTATTCTGTTTGACAGAAAGGTCCACTAGACTTCTGCTCTTTCACGATGACCAAAGTCGATCACAAGGTTGCGCTGAGTGAGTGCTTCCATTCTACCCTTTCTTTCTCTACTATTTTCGGGATCATACTAATACTCCTTGACTTCTAAGTCGTCATCGATGGCTGGGGGATTCCTGGCCCAGCATCCCCTCGCGAAGGCGATGCCATTGCTGCCGCTGAAACCCCAGTGATGTCCTCCTTCGCTGACCCAAAAGCGAAAACTGCACAAGGGTACACCGAACTTGAGGCGTCATCCCTTGCAGTCGGTCTCCCCGAAGGCTTGATGGGCAACAGCGAAGTCGGGCATCTTAACATTGGCGCCGGGCGTGTTGTATGGCAAGATGTTGTCCGTATTGACCAGATTCTTAAGAACGGAGAACTGGACAAGGTGCAAACAATCGTCGACACTTTCAAGAGAGCCAAGGATGGAAATGGAAGACTCCATTTTCTCGGCCTGGTATCTGACGGCGGTGTTCATTCTCACATCAACCATTTGGTTGGCTTGTTAAAAGTTGCCAAGGAGATGGAAATTCCCCATGTTTTCATTCACTTCTTCGGAGATGGAAGAGACACTGATCCAAAGAGCGGAGCAGGCTACATGCAACAGTTGTTGGATAGCTTGAAAGAAGTTGGGATTGGCGAATTGGCGACTGTGGTCGGTCGGTACTTTGCCATGGACCGTGACAAGAGATGGGACCGTATCGAGGTTGCTATGAAAGGAATTGTTTTGGGAGAGGGAGAATCCAGCAATGATCCTGTCAAGACAGTTAAAGAAAGATATGCAAAAGATGAGACAGATGAATTTTTAAAACCGATCATTATCGGAGGCGAGGAGAGAAGAGTCAAAGGTAAACTAGTCTTCCCCAATTCCTGGCGGAGCAGTCCTAACAGTAAATTCATTAAAAGAGAACGATACTCTTTTCTTCTTCAATTACCGTTCCGACCGTGTCCGAGAAATCACTCAGCTTCTGGGCGATTATGACCGTTCCCCGAAACCCGATTTCCCGTACCCCAGGAATATCGCCATTACCACCATGACCCAGTACAAGACAGATTATACTTTCCCAATTGCATTCCCACCCCAGCACATGGGTAACGTCCTTGCTGAATGGTTAGGCGCCAAGGGACTCAAACAGTGCCATATCGCGGAAACCGAGAAATACGCCCATGTGACTTTCTTTTTTAACGGTGGCATCGAGAAGCAGTTTGACGGCGAAGACCGCGACATGATTCAGTCGCCCAGGGTGGCAACCTATGACTTGGATCCAAAGATGAGCGCCGGTCCCGTTGGAGAGAAGATGGCCGAGCGAATTGCAGAGAAGAGATATGATCTGGTGATGAATAATTTTGCACCACCGGACATGGTCGGCCATACTGGCGTCTATGAAGCAGCTATTGAGGGTGTTGCCGCCACAGACAAGGCCATCGGGCGAATTTTCGAAGCCTGCAAACAAAATGGATACATCCTCTTCATCACCTCTGATCACGGGTAAGTTTTTCAAAACTTTCTGGTAGTAAAATCCAAGTAACGCATGCTAATTTCAAGTCTCAGTAATGCCGAAGAGATGAAAAACCCCGACGGTTCGCCAAAGACGTCTCATACGACCAACAAAGTTCCATTCATCATGGCTAATGCCCCTGAAGGATGGAGCTTGAAAGAAAAGGAAGGGATTTTGGGTGATGTTGCACCCACGATCCTTGATGCCATGGGCATAGAACAACCAAAAGAAATGACCGGGAGCAGCTTACTTATTCGCAAGTAAACGATAGACTCTAGATTCAACAAACACATTTCGGACACGAAAGATCAAGGTTTGGTCTACAGATAGAGAGCGGGCAAGATGTACCTATATTAATACTGGAAAACACCGAGATAGAATCTCTTTGAATAAAACAATATATGATTTAAACAAGTTCCCAGATGTTCTAGCCTCAGGAACTATCTTGCGAAGACATTTAAATGCTGTGGTAAATGTCCACGCGACTTCGGGGCAGCGGTTAAGCCACGTCGCGGGTAGTTTATGCTAATGTCGACCAGAGTACCCATGGTTTTTTAGGTTGCAAGAGATCGCTAGCAATTCTTTGCCACGTAACCAATCTCCGGTGAAGCTATAATACGCCTCATACAATCGGCACGATGAGTGTGTCATCGTTTCTATAAATGGCTCATATGAACCTTTATACGAAGAAGCGTTGTTTAAATTTTGGTTATATTGGCAGCCGCAACAAAAGCCCGCGTGTAGACTGGCTTTAATCCGTCATATCTCATGCAGATGCAGCACTGGCTTGCTGTTGCATCTGCGTCTGAAACTGAAGAACCTGCGCCAGACAGTTAGCGCTTTCGGATCGACCATTTGTTACACGGGAAGCATGCTGATTTTCCCACATACCTCTCCTTTCTTTTCTTCGCTTTTCTCTTGGATATCGGCGATTTGCTTTTCAATGCGTTTTCTGTCAGACCCGGGGTGGGCGTCATTGGTTAGCCGGGGAAGCATGGCTCAAGACTCGGTGAACCACGACGCACATTTCATTCTCGATGAATTCCAGCCGTCCATCAACAGCCATAACGGCGTCTGTTTTATCTTGCTTTAACAGAACAGGGCCAATGAGCTTGTAGATATTCGCATCATCGTCGAGGGTTGCGAACTCCTATTATTCCACCATAGACTATACATTTAGCGACCCGGCTTTTTCTTCGCGGGATAGTAAGAAAGCTGCTCCGACCTTCTGTACACTTTTGTTCTCTTGCTGCTGGGCTTCAAGTTTCTCACGTGCTTCAACAACTCCTTGCAAGTCTGGCGGACGACCGATGGTCAGCTTGATGCGAAGAGACGGTTTGGGATTCGGGAAACTGACCTAATTGGATTTTCTGGTAATCATCACTGAGGGTTTGAAGGTGCTTCTGAGCATCAGCCATTGTTTTCTTCCTCGGTCAATCTATGAAATTATGAGTACTCCGTATGCGAGTGGAATACGTGTGTTGTGCTTCCGGGGGTGGATTGATGATGGAATCGGCCTGGACAATATTCGATTGGGTTGCAGCATAGCAACAACGCTAACTAGTTAGCGGGGTGACGTTGTAATTGGCATAATGTTTCTGCTCAAGTCAACAAAACACCTACATTCCAAGAAACACTCTCTTGCTTTGAGGGCTTGAACTCTTCCGATTGAGCATATCAAACTGTATCAACAAGCTATTTCACATCCATTCCGACGCCATGTCGTCTTGTTAAAGCACCACCCTTGATTGTACCGCACCAAACCGATAAAACCTACTGCCTATCCCAGCCTTCTATCCCGAATCCCTCTTGCCCAGGCGCACCTTCGCGGACTAGACAGCAAGCTCCCTACCTCAGTCACGATGAGCAATACCGATTTCCTTGGCCGTGCCATCGACACGGTCAGAAAAGCCATTGACCACGATAATGCGGGGGAATACGAAATGGCGTACCAAACATACTACTCCGCGCTCGAACTGTTCATGCTCGCGCTCAAATGGGAGAAGAATCCCAAGTCAAAGGAAATGATTCGTGCGAAGACGGGAGAGTACATGGAGAGAGCGGAAAAGTTGAAGAATCATTTAGCAGGGAATGATAGTAGGAAGAAGCCTAGCGCGGTGGGTGCTAACGGGAAGGTTGCACAAGGCAGTGGGAAGGGAGGGTGCGTAGTATCGCCTTTTTGACATTGAAAATTGCGGAGAAAACAGTGGACGATTTTTAACAGATGTTTCTTTCTACAGGAAGGACGATGACGACGATGACGCTGACACGAAGAAGCTACGCGGTGCGCTTGCGGGTGCTATATTATCGGAGAAGCCAAATGTGAACTGGGAGGATGTTGCTGGTTTGGATGCAGCAAAAGAAGCGCTCAAAGAGGCCGTCATATTGCCTATTAAATTCCCGAATCTTTTCACCGGGAGACGCCAACCGTGGAAGGGAATATTACTCTACGGTCCTCCGGGAACCGGCAAGTCCTACCTAGCGAAGGCCGTTGCGACGGAGGCGAATAGTACGTTTTTTAGTGTGAGCAGCAGTGATCTCGTTTCGAAATGGATGGGTGAGAGTGAGAGGTAAGTGTTCAACCTTAAAAAGACTCAGCTAATTGTGGGCTAATGCTTTCAATTAAACCAGACTAGTAAAGCAACTATTTAATATGGCGAGAGAGAACAAGCCTGCGATTATATTCATTGATGAGATTGATGCACTCTGTGGACCTCGTGGAGAGGGAGAATCAGAAGCATCTCGCCGCATAAAAACCGAACTGCTGGTCCAAATGGACGGTGTTGGTAACGATACAAAGGGTGTTTTAATACTGGGCGCTACAAATATTCCCTGGCAATTAGACATGGCTATTCGGCGAAGATTCCAGCGCAGAGTGCATATCAGCTTGCCCGATATGGCCGCTCGAATGAAGATGTTTATGTTAAACGTTGGCTCGACGCCGTGTGAACTGACACAAGCGGATTACCGAGCACTGGCTGAAATGACGGAAGGATACTCTGGAAGTGACATCAGTATTGCAGTGCAAGATGCTTTAATGCAGCCTGTAAGAAAGATTCAGTCCGCCACGCATTATAAAAAGGTTTGCTTCCCTTCATTTTACTCTCTACCGATCCCAAGTTATGCTAAACGTATAACAGGTCCTCGTGGACGGCCAAGAAAGGCTTACTCCCTGTTCTCCGGGTGACCAGGGTGCAGTTGAATTGTCCTGGGTGGACGTTGATGCTGAGAAGCTCCTTGAACCTCCACTTTTGTTAAAAGACTTCGCTAAGGCCATCAAATCCTCCAGACCCACGGTTAGTCAAGAAGATTTGGAGAAGAATGAAGAATGGACGAAAAAGTTTGGCAGCGAAGGGGCTTAACTTTCGTATGATCATAAGCTGGATTCCGGTGGTTTGTTCTACAATATGTTGATGCCATAGATCCGACAAGCTTCAACGGCGTTATTTTTCATCTTGGAGACTATTAGCGTGCTGAAATGAGTCTAAAGAATGACGATGATTCAAATATGTTCTGGTTAATTGGTTATTATTCTACTTCTCCCCGTTGTGAATTTTCTTGATTATGAGTGACATCTGTAGTGTTGTATTTATCCCTTCCCTAGCATATTGAATGGAATAAGAGACACAATTCTCGAGAATTGACTAATATACCGCTAAATTATATAGAGGTCATGGGTAACTTGCGCATTATTGAAAAGTGTTTGTTTAATTGACAACTATCTACAGTAACTAAAAGTTCAGATATCCAGTACTCCGTCTCAGAAGAGAATGACTGACAACAATATCCTTTGGGCGCTACTACACTATCCTTTATGGATCCAACCAAAACTCCAATTCCATCAATCGACTCTCAAGGCATACTTCGTAAGCCTTTGCTCAACACGCTTGCACGACGACCAAGGTATCCAAGACAGGTTCAGCAAAAGGGGTATCATGGTGATACGCTGACAGAAATAAAGGACAAGAAAAAGGAACAAAACACCAATAAATTCCTGCAAATCAATTCCTCGTAAGCCCAGGAGCAGACGCTTTCCTAGCAAGCTCTCTTCTCTTCAACAGCTCGCTCTTTGCTTTGCGTAATCCGTCACCGATCTTTCTCGCCTTTTTCCACTCAGACGCCATCTTTTGCATGCGAGTGGTTGCCATAACTGCAAATACAGCGCTTCTCAACCTCCTTCTGGCGCTCGGTTTTGTCTCGCCCATGCCAGGCTCAACGCCCATTTCCGCGATCATCTTGAGATCCATTTCATTGCTGCAAGGATATCATCAGTATTGCAAGGCCACAGGAACAAGAAAACCGTGCGAGGAAAGTATAACATACCAAGCAACTCTCACCCGCTCTCCAAGCTCCATAATGCCCTTACTCCAGGCAAGATCCTTCCTAAACGTCTCTGCCCTTGACAATCTGGCTCTTAGCCACATAATCTCTTTACTCAGGCCTCTGAGTTCCTTTTCATGCTGACCCTTCTTTTCCGCCCGGCATGACATTTCATCTAAAGCTATGTCGTATTTATCTTGCAGCGTGTGGAGCTGGTGGTTTGCAGCATCAGCTTGCTTTCTTGATATAGAGCGCTCCTCGCGGATTCGACGCAAATGATTTCGCAGTTCGTTAACGCGCGCATCGCGTTCAGACAATTTCACGGACAGAGACTCTGCCTCCAATGTTGCGGATTTGAGTAGCTCATGGAGGTCTTTTCGTTCCTCTCCCATCACGGCATGGCGTTGAAGTTCGTGGTTTTTGGTTCGTAGCTCCTTCATTTTTTTATGGGCTTCAAGGAGTTGGCCGCGCACATTACGAATCTCCTCAAATAATTTCGACGACGGTGAGACGCCGGTACTTGTGTTGACTGGATCGAACTTCTGCGTCTGCAGCTCATGATTATCCATCTCAAGATCGACGACACGTGCCTTGAGCTGCCGGATAGATGATTTGAGATCGGCTTCACGTTGAAGGGCTGCTTTCTCCTTTTTGCGGGATTCGTCTAAATGATGCCGAAGGATCGAAGAGTCCGATGAAATCGGGGCAGCATCCAATTCGGCCGGCCCTTGTTGTTCGAGGACAGCTTCCAGATCTTTAACGCGACTTTCCAATCGAGTTGCTTTATTATTCGCGGCCGTCAGCTCACGGTTTCGTTTCTCAGAATTCATAAACAGTTTATCTTGCAACTGGTCGATCTCCGCTAAAAGTCTGTTCTCCTCAGTAGCAGCTCTCTCAATCTCGGAATCAAGTTCATCTCGTAGTGCAATTTTAGCTTCAATTAAGACTTTGTTTTCCTCCGTCAATCGTTTCATATCACTTTCAAGGCGTAGCTTGACTTTTCGCAGGTCGAGCTTTTCTTGATCAAGCCGATAAGTTTCGCCCGCCTGACTGTGGACACGGCTAAGCTGACTCCTCAACTCATCACGATCAGCTTTAATGTCAGGTATCGTCCTCCGAAGCTCGTTCAATTCCGCTTCTGCTTCTGCAAGCTGATCACGCAGAGCCTGTTTTTCATGAATGGAAGTTTGCAACTGCTTCTCCAAACCGGAAACACCGTTCTTCCGTTGATCTTGACCAAATTGCCTTTCTTCTTCAAGACTCGCCTTGAGAACGACGGCCTCATCTTCCAGGTTCTGGATCTTCTCCTCCATGGCCTCTCTTTCCCTTTTGGCAACTCTAAATTCTGTTTTCAGAGATAGAAGCTCTGTTCTCTGACTGTCTATTGTTTGGCGCCGGGAAGCAATGTCATCGTTGAGTTCCTTGACTTGCCGATTAAGAAGTTCCTTTTCCAAGACGTGTTGCTGTTTTTCATTGTCGATTGCACCCTGGAGCTTCTTCTCTTTCCCAGTTAAAGATGTCTCTGTTTGTTGGAGCCTCTCAACAGTCCGCTTGTATCCGCTAGCCTGTTGTTCTGCCTGGTGCTTCTGCAACTCCAAGGTACGCTGAACGCTTTCCCACTTGTCGCGATCGACATTGAATTGGGCTTCGTTGTCTTCGAGTTTGCGTTTTAGACTTTCTATGTCGTCGTGTAATTGATCAATCTCGTCTCGGTGACGCAGTCTAAGATCTTCAATATTCTCGAAATACTTTTGTTTCTCGTCGGCGACCGCGTGTTCCAAATCCGCAATAATATCACGGGCTCTTTCCAGATCCTTTTGTAACCCTTGAGACTCGTTAGTCAAAGCATCATGTCGAGTTTGAAGAAAGCTTTTAGCGTCGCCTCGTGCTCGAAGTTCGTTTTCGGCTTCCTGCAGTTGGGACGAAGCAGAATCACGTTCCCTTCTAGCCACGTCGCGTTCGTGTTCTGCTAGTTCAATCCTGTCCTCAAGCCTGGCTTTTGCCAGAACGAGCTCCTGTTGAAGCTCGTGCACTTGCTGACCCATCTGACGTTCGACGCGACTTTTGTTATCCAACTCTTCCTGGGCAGCAACAAACTGTCGCCGTAATGTAGTAGCCTCGTTCTCAAGAGAATTTGCCTTTTCTTCGAGTTGACGATTTAGCCCCTTAGAATAAAACGATTTATTAGCTATCTCGTCCTGCAGCTCTCTCAAGTCCTCAATAGCCCGGCTTTTTTCTTCGTTCGCTTTTTGACGAGCAGCCTCGGCGTCCCGCGATTCGCTTTTCAACAATTCTATACTCCCTTTGAGCTCTTGAACTTGACTTCTGGCGCGTTTCAATTCAGCTTCCAATTCCGCGAGAGAACTGTGTTCCTCCTGCTCTTTTTCCTTGAGATCATCAATTTCCTCCTCCCTTTCATCCAAAAGTCTGTCCTTCTCTCTGATAGTGTATTCCAAGTCGTTGACCTGGCTCCGCAATTCCTGCAGTTCATCTGACTCTTTATTTTGTGCTGCTTTCAACTCCTCCCGCAGCTCACTAATCTCCATGTCTTTACTCTCCACCTCTTCTCTCATCCAATCCAGTTCTTTTTCCAGGGCGCCATCTGTCGGTTTCCGCTTCCGGTTCTCCTGGAATTCTTCGAGCTCCCGTTGGCATGCCTCTGCCTTTCGCTCAGCCCGTGATAGGCTCTTTTTACAACGGGATAGTTCGCGTTCCATTGTCTTTCCGCTAACCTTGAGTTCTATGTTTTCTTCGAGAGCAGTGCGGTTCAAATCTGGCCCAGCCTTATGTAGCTTGTCCTCGAGAAAGTGGATTTTCAATTTAAGGTTGAAATTGTCCTTGTTGAGTTTGTCAATTGCCTATATTTGATAAGAGGTGTTAGTATAGCCGTTCTCCCTTTGCCAAATAAAGCGTAACTGAATACACAAGGCACCTTTTCTTGTTCTCTTAGAGTCATCATGTTTTCATCTCCCATAACTACTCCATTTCGCGAAGAAAGCACCGGTAGGGGTGTGCTCTGTGGGCTGCTGCTAGCCACCTGGGGAACGGGTGTCGAATCCTCTCCGTTTATCGAACCATCTTCATATATATCGCTGGCCTCTACCCTCGGTAATCCCGGTGTATTTGGATCCCTGTAACCATCACGCAAGAATGCTGGTGTCTCAGGGCCGCCGTTCCCTACATTACGCAAAAAATTGCTTTTCATAACACTCTTCATAAGGGGCGTAAACTCGCCCTTTGCTGCGGCTGGAAGATTGCGTCGACTGTGAAGGCCGCTTCTCGAGGACCGCGAGGCCGGGCCGGCGCGAGGAGTTCGGAGTGAGGAGTCATCGCCTTTACGACTTCGTTTACTTCCGCCTAATTTGAGTAAATCCCTATCCTCAGAGGGCGAGTGGAACGAGTTTTCGACCGAATCTAGAGCTGAGAGGTTATGTTTTGTGGTACTTCGAGGGCCGTTCGTCAAGTATGTCGCGTTCCCGACTTGGGTGCGCGGCGTATCAATATAATTATATGCCATCGTCTGGAAGAGTCACAGGTTAATATATACTGTTTATATCAATTCAGATACCCATAGTTCTGTGGTGAGGTAGCCCGCGCGCAATCGGGAAAGACCGCGATGGGAATCTCCTTTGACGTGTTTGGTTGGATTAGGACATTTGTTTACCTCTAGCCTAAATGGGATTAGCCCCCAAGCCTCTCTGGGACGGAAGAACTTTGAACCGAAACAATGAGATCATCGCTGGTTTGGGTCGCGACTCCACATACGGAGTACTTTCACCACATTCATACAGTGAGGAGAAAGTAGTTGAAGCTCAGCCCATGTTTGACTGGCAAGATGGCGCCGATGTCACAGGAAGATATCGAATGGTTCAAGTCCACATTTCGTCCGATTCCGAAACCCGAGCTTCCTGAGGACTGTATAGAATACTCTCTGTACTGCATTTCCGAGAGCACTTTAGCAGAGTCTGAAGAGGAACTGGTGGCGTCTCGCGCCGCCTTGGGAAAGGTCCAGAAGGCAGCGTCTGAATTGGCCAGAGAATACCTGAAAGATTACATATGGCAGCGGGACGGATTTAAGCTTGAGCTGATCAAGGAAGATGGTGAGCAGGTTTGTCGCGGACGAATACTGGCCGAACCCCTCAGGCAAAACGCACACGCTAACGGAACGATGTTTTCATAGGGGTTAACCTACTCCGCGGACGGACAGTGTATGGCGACTCTATCGAAGATGAATGGGCTATTGTTTACATCCTGCGGGAATTGACACGCAAATTCGATGATCTTTGGGTCAAGGTGACCGACACTGACGGCGAATTTTTACTCGTCGAGGCCGCTGCAACCTTACCGTCATGGCTCGAGCCCGATATTGCGAATAACAGAGTATGGATTCACAAAGGAGAACTAGTGATCATCAAGCCATCAGCGACGAGGACGGCGAAGAATAAAGTTACCGAGAAGTTGACATTTCGGGACGCGAGAAATATAATTCTTACCGAGCGCAACAGACTCATGCGGTCCCCATCCATTGAAAAAGAAGCATTCTACCGGCTACGAAACTACCCAGATCAGATCAATAAGAACATGCACTCATCTTTGGTCACCGTTCCCCGTACCATTGCCCATCTCCTGCATATAAAACCTGCATATGTGTCGCCCGCTATTGAAGCATTCTATATTCGGGATCCAATAACGCTGAAAGCATTCCAACTCAAAGACAATCGGACGTTACTTTTTGAACCAGAAGACTTTGTCACCGTGAGTGTCAAATTCACTAAAGTTGGTTTCGCACAGTTAAAGAGCCAGGATTTTGACCCTCCCAAGCAATGGAAAGGAAAATTACCATCTGCTCCGGGGTCGAAGGAGTACAACCGGGCTGAAATTGGAATGAAACTGACATGCGGCTTCGAGATGCTACTGTTTGATCCACAAAATCAAGACAAGCCATTAGTCAGGGAGATAAAACTGGTACTAGAAGATATTCAGACCGGTGACGAAAAGCTTCCAAGCGATGAGGATATTGAAAAGAATTGGGAGAGAAGGGAAGATGATGAATCATGGTTAGACATTGATTTTGAAGATTTGGAAAAGGAGCTCAAAGGCAAGAAAGGAACGGATGGTGAGCAAAAGACGGGCGACTTCGGGGACAAAGCTGCGCAGGAAAATCTACAAAGAATAGTGACTCAATTTGAAGATTTCTTAAACAAGGATAGTGCCGGGTTCGATGGTGCGGAGCTTTTCAGCGAGTCGGATGATAGCGAGATTGATGATGATGAAGAAGAAGATTCAAGCAGCGATGGAGAAGACAAGGAAGCGTCATTCGACGAGGAGGAATTCTCAAGGATGATGCGAGAAATGATGGGGTTACCAACAACCAGTTCAAAAAGCAGCACTGGCCCACGAACAGATGCACTGGTAGAGGAGCTTGAATCCAGTGAGGAAGAAAGTGGCAAGACCAATACTAAACGGAATTTGAAAGCGTCCAATCCGACGAAACAAATTCAACAGGAATCCGACATAATAGATTCAAATCGGGCGCTAAGAGCAGAATTGCAGCGAAAACGACAGGAGTTAACACCGGAAGATTTCGAACTCGGCGAGGAAAAGGTAGAGGCGGAGGGGAAAGGGATAGAAAAAGAAGAAGAAGCCGACGACGAGGACGATGAAGATGAGGATGACCTTGAAGAGATTCAGAATTTATCCAGACAAATGGAAGCGGAATTGAAAAAAGCCGGAGTTCTGAATCCAAATCGAGCTTTGAAAGAAGAAAAATCAAACCGCACAAGCCGAACACTCAAAGGAAAAGCACCCATCCGAAACATAGAAGACGCTCAGGATAGTGACGACGAAGATTACGGCGACTCGGATGTTGACATTAATCTGGCCAAGAACCTCCTTGAGAGCTTGCGAAGTCAGGGTGGTGCAGCAGGGCCTGGAAGTAATCTACTCGGACTGATGGGTATGAAGATACCGAAAGATGATCGTGGACGATGAAAAAAATTGCCATTGTTACATAGTTTATCTTGTATGTATAAAGTGAAAAAAGAAAGTCGGTCGACGACTGATCTCAAGAGATTAAATCATAGGTCATAACGTTTAATCCTCCATTCGAAATCACGGAGACAGAGTGGCTTCTCCAACCATTAACGAATCGCAAGGACGCTCCGCCAGGGCCATGGTCGTGCGTGGCCCTATATTCCGCAAATCTCAAAGTCTAGGTGATGACCGCCTCACTGTCGAAGGGGATAACATCTTTATTGCCGTTGGTCATGACTGGCTGGGTATCGCCTCCTAAAAGGGACAGGGAATTCAGTAGATGGTCAGCTGCAAAGAAATGCAGTGCTACATACGCTTGCGTGCCACTGGAACTGCCATGGTAGCAGCGGCGAGAAGAGAGATGAGAGCGAGAATGAACTTCATTTTGTATAGATACGGCTCTGCCTGGAAGGACAATGGTTTCTTGAGGACGACGCGAAGAGTCGGCTGGCGACACGATTGACAGGAATAGGTAGCAAGAGAGATGTCAGGAAGAAACTTTATAGAATGATGACTTGCGTGAATAGCACCTCTGAGAAGAGAGGAAAAGCCAGACTATTCTTAAAAGGCTGCGCTCCAACGCTTAAATATGATGTTTTTGATATTAAGGACGACAAATACCGTGCCACTGAGTCTTAGAGCCGGGCCGGTCATCTCTAAACTCAGCCAAACACATGAAGTAACAGTTCTGTTGCAGCGAACCCGGGAATTGAACAGAATCGGAAATTTTCAATGCAAAAGCACGACATGCCCAGAAGCCCCAGCGAGCGCTTTAACTTCAACAATAGTGTCACATTGGTTCGAAGAGGGACATGGTCCCCGAATGACACGCGAGTTCAGTGAGATCAGTGATGGCGCGGTGCCGAATGGCTCCAGTTCTCAGGAGAGACAATGACTGAGACGAGCCCTGAGACGAAACATGTTTGAAGCCAACGTCATAAACCCAGAAGTGGCAATCCAGGTTCGAGGCAGTGCACGAGATGGGCGCTCTGATTTTAAAGAAGCCAACAATCTGACCTCAGGTTCTGAATGTGACACTGCCGTCGTTGCTCTAACCTGACGTTGAGCATGTCCAAAGGAGGCAAATACTTGCGGTCGTGTTTGCGTGGTTTGCTTCAAAAAGGGGAACCTCAACAGCATTTCGGACTGTCTGAATGTAGTGCTTTCGAACTTCATTCAACACGCCTTGAATCTAGCATCAAGACAGCAGCATTCTGTTCTTCTCGGACGGAGTATGGAATTACTTTTAAAGTGCATACGCGAAAATCAGTTAGCCTCCTACAGGATTTGCAATATGGAGGTAACTGATTGTTCAGTCGCTGGGCAACTACCCAGTTTACCTGCCACCGCTATCAGGGGGGTCTTCGCACTCAATCCGGCCTCCATCTTGAGATCACTTGTGTCGTATTGTGATAACTGCTAAGGCACTCGATCTGCCTTTCTGCCAGGGCTATTCCCCAGCTCTTTCTTGCGACCCTTAGGATGCCTCTCGCCAAATGACAAAAACGGCTCAGTAACTGCTTGAATGGTCGTGTCCTTGCCATGGACCAAATCATTGAGGAAGAAATGTGCCCAGACTATCTCCCAGGAGCTATTATCCTGCCATTTCCGGACAAATCTTTCATCATCGCTATCAGGTCTTAGCAAAAGATTGGAATCTGGATGGGGAAAATGCTCTACCGTGCGGCTTGCCAGAGGTATCAAGCCGTATTCAGTCTATATTTCAGTGCGATGGGTGCTCTTTTTTCATCGATCTTGAAATTGATATTTTGTTTAGGTTTATCACATACTGAAAATAAATGATTTCAAATGTAACCAAAAGAAGCTGAGCGTGAGCGAGACCTATAGAGACACATCGCTTCAAGAAACCCAGCCAATACCGGCCATCGAGTTACTCGGACCGATATAGATAGTTTCGACGTATCAGGCCCTCATGGTAAGCACAGGTACACTTGCTCTCATAAACGACTGTGCAGTCGTCTCCTTTTTGACCAACGATAATATGGAATTCTGACAGAATCTAAAACGTCGGCTCAGATCGGAAACCCGACAATATCATGGTGACATATGAGGACAAAAAGCAGCATTAAAAGATTTGCCAGCAATGAATGCATGGCACATAAAAAACTTTCAACTGGTCCCACCGTGTATCTGTGCCACAACAATTCCGGGCCTCTTAAGACATTGGGTAACGTTCGTCCCAAAATGGATTATCTCGATCTTTGAAAGTTGAGCTAGCCCATTATATCGTTCAATCCGATGGCCATCGTGCTGCAGAGTTTTCCAGCAGGTGAAATACGACGAGGGTGAATATAACGCCTAACTTCATCTCGCGCCGATGACTCCTTTTCTAGGCCTGCCGCCCAAAAAGCTGCTTGATCTCCCTGAGAAGAACTCGCGAATTCCCTGGCCACAACCGGTATCCGATTCGAAAGGGAATTTCTGCTGCAACATCCACGATTACTTTGGGGGACCTAATAAACCAA
The DNA here is from genome assembly GCA_001430925.1 of Byssoonygena ceratinophila. Classification (NCBI taxonomy): domain Eukaryota; kingdom Fungi; phylum Ascomycota; class Eurotiomycetes; order Onygenales; family Onygenaceae; genus Byssoonygena; species Byssoonygena ceratinophila. Next base: position 439,932 of record LJPH01000858.1, read on the forward strand.
CCATTTCGGACGCATAGCAAATCAACACTGTTATCCAGGGAAATTCGTTGACGAGCACCTCATTCTTGAGCGCAAATTCGAGGACATTCCCCTATCCGTCGAAGGAAAAGAGAAGGAGATGTCTATCTTTTTAATCAAGAGAATGCTTGCATGGTTGCCAGAAGGGCGAAGTTCTCCATTGGAACAGAAAGACCCATTCCCCAATATTGAAGAGGATATGAAGCAAGGCTAGATTTGGATTGTAGCCGTCTGCTTCAATTTTGTATTTGATACCCAGGCATTCCATCCACTATCATGCGTGGAGAGGCAGCCTATCGAGTGTTATTTTCTTACTTTGGTTTATCTCATCTTTCTAGGTCTCTACCATCCCTGCTCAAGAAGAGAAACGGCTGTTTGCAATCTCACCTCTAGAATATTCTTCTAACCACCTTAATCATCCATAGTCCAGCACCTATATCATATCAACTATTTTTGTTTTTGCTAGCAATCATTTTCAAGCTTTATGTTCGCTCTTTGCTTGTCTTCCCACTGCTGAAGCCAGGCAAGTTACTCGGTGCCACAACAAGTATAGAAATGTATGCAGTTGCCAAACATATTAGAGCCTTTGGGTGTCTACTGGCAGTGCCAAAAACATCAACAGCACAAACTACCAAAACATATGCCTAGGCTAATGAAAAGCTATAGTTAATAGGTTTACTGACAAAATAGCCATGACAACAGAGTACAGCACTTCACTCTTTCTTGTTGGCTGTTATATTCCCTGGGCTACGGAGTACGAAGTACAGAATAGAGGTATTATCAGAATGTCTCAAATCTTTCTGTTTTGCAAGGCGACAATGGCCTTAGTGCCAATATTAATCTGCCCAACGACAGTTAACTAGCCATAGAGTCAAACATTCCCCCTTGGGCCTTGGTGCAACGGTTTGTGTGCCTCAAAGTTGCGGGCTAAAGCTGAAACCAGATGTGATCTGCCAAGTTCAAAGTTATTCGAGCTCGCTCCTTGTCGATCGCCTCGCTTGGGGAAAAGATATCACATTCTAATGCACGACTGACCGAACGCCATGATTCTCATTCCTGGGTCTGGAATTCGTGGTTGATAAAAATGTCTTTTTCGTTTCAAGTCCAATATGTACTGTATCACCTCAAGCAACCCCAGTGATTTGTATGTTCTCGAGAACAATGTTGGCGTTCGTGCAGTGGTGCACTGAGTTACAGATGCGCAACGGTCTGTCGCACGGACTGACTCCAGAGTGCAATCGCCCACCAGTAAGAACATAACTACCTGTTTGGTTTCCAGAAGATCTCCGACAGATCGTCGGCTAGTAGACGCCATGGTGCTCGGGACTCGAATATATAAAATCTCGCACATCCGTCCCATCGTTTCGTTTATTGTCTTCATTTCTCAGTAAAGAGAGAAAACCGACACAGGTCCTTGCAGCTCCTGCTTTTCAATTAACTTAGCCTTCCTCTCTCTACACGAAGTCGCCCAAACGCCATGAAGTTCATATTCGGCACCACCGTCCTCTTCTTCCTCGCAGCCACTGTGCTGGCATCCCCCGAAGCCGCGTCTGGACAACTCTCAGGAGAGAGCATGCCACGGTGCCGTTGTTTGTCTCCCAGATCTTTACTCTTTCCAACATTATACCCGTTGCAACGCTGCATGTATCTCAAGGAGACGCAGGCGAATTTTTGAAAAATGCTTGCCGTCTTCCTTATGCCAGTCTTCATGGCTAACAGAGTCATCTAGCTAAGGGTGAATATTGCGACTGGCATGGTGCATGTTGTTCTGGGGCTTGCCACCCGAGGAAAAATATGTGTCTCTAATGCGATCGTCGATTGAGGAACCAATGGCTATATGAAACTTTATGCTGGCAGGTGAAGGTAAGCTGACATGTTAAATCAGCAAACTCCGTATGGGATACTGACGCCGGCCGTATCTTGCAAGGAAACGTATCCAAGTGGTAATACGCTGTGTCGGAAGCACATTGCTAAGGAGATAATATGAGGAATTGTTGGGAATGGTCTCTGATCGACTAGTTACTAGATAGAAAATGGAATTAGCCAGCTTAGAGATTGATGCACTGAAAGCTTTTTGCTCTCGGGGATACAGAGACTGATGGGATGAAGAAGCAATCTGGATTCATTGCACGTGCTTTTGATTGTGACGAAAGATGGTCACGTGGCAGGAATTGTGCCAAGACTCTTATCTCAAGAGATAACCAGCTGTGATTACATAATCACATCCTTTTCATTTCCCCACGTCAACGACGTTCATTCTCCTCCCCTCCTCGAGCTCAAGTGTGAACAGGATATCGTCCGGCTTCTTCAGGAGGGCCAGCAAATCACTGCTTTTACGTTGGCATCTTCGAGGCACTAAACCATCGTATAAAGCCACGTAGCCACGTTCAAACACCGCAAAGCTACCGCTTCCGTTGGTTCCGTGCTCCTGGCCCTCCGCCCTAGAGCCGTGGATATAACACCAGAATTTATATTCTGCAAGCAGGTGAACTGGATTACTCCGGTTCTTATCGTTTGCCCAGCTTATGGCTTCTCCGGCCCACTGCTTCTACTGTTTTGAATGTTTATCGGCCTCGCTTCAAGGCACTGATGCCCCGAGCCTTTCTTCGGTAGAAGACTTATGGGAAGAATATGAAGTGTTCAAAGAGCCTGCTTCCAAGCCCGCTTTACGAGCTGATACTAGCGACATTGAAGACGAGAATGACGAGTGGGGTGGCTTTTCAGAGAAAGCTAGCGGTCGTCCTAAATGGGATTCAGTCGGAGACGACAGTGACGCAGATACCAAAAATGACGAGAATGAAGTCTCAACTGGCGCCCAACGATCTGCTCATTTGAAACTCCCAAGTATCACTCGTCTTCAAGGCTTGCCATCACCGGAGTCCTCCAATCCATCTACTCCTTCGATTCTATCCACCACCTCCTCTCGCTCGACTCTAACGGCTGCTACGTCCATGACTTCTCAAAGTACCCAATCTACTTCCCTTTCCCCTCAGAATAAGAGTTATAGCGCCATAATTCGCAGCACGGCTAACCTTGAATATCCTCTTTTTGTGACCTGGAATGTAATTGGCAGCGACGGCTATAAACAGCTTCGCGGCTGTATCGGCACGTTTGAACCACAGGATATCTCCTCCGGGTTGAAGTCATACGCACTTTCGTCGTAAGTTTTCGAATCCTCCTCTTGACCTTTTCGTGCTCTTTCGGAACAATTTCCTGACAAAATGACTAGTGCGTTTGGAGACACCCGTTTCTCGCCAATACCGTCCTCGCTCATGCCCTCTCTCTCCTGTTCACTCACTCTCCTCTCATCCTTCGAAACCTGTTCTGATGCAATGGACTGGGTGCTGGGAACTCATGGCATCCGCATATCATTTACCCAGCGCGGAAGACGCTATGGCGCTACCTACCTTCCTGACGTCCCGGTCGAGCAGGGCTGGACAAAAGAAGAAACCGTGGAGAGCCTTATGCGAAAGGCAGGCTGGGTTGGGACCCCCATGTATGGAAGTGTTGCCCGCAGACTTTTGAGGAGCAGCGGAAGCAGTGAACAGGAAACGAAGAAGCCATGGGATGAAGTTACCGATTTCAGGACTGTGAGATACCAGGGCCTCAAATCAAGTGCTACTTATGCTCAATGGCAAGAGTGGAGAAAATGGGTGACATCATCTCCAAATCGCAAAGCCATGCTAGGGTCAGCTTTTTGAACATGGTTGACTGCACTTTAAAGTCGGACCATTATGTCTCCATGTTCCCATGCTCTTCTAATGATTTATGGTGAATTTGTCAATTATTTTTCTCAATTAATTAGATGCGCCAGCAATACGACTTGGCTTGATTCGATTGTTTATTCTTGGAGGACCTATTCCCAACCCACGCCGAATAATACTCGAGGGAGAAAAAAAAAAAAAAAAAAAAAAAAGGCCGCAAACAAAATTCAGGGCATACATAAAGAACTTTGCAACAACAACTGGTATCCTAAAATTGAACTGACGAGAACAAGCAAGCATGTTTTGCCATGACCACAATCTGCCCTTACAGCACCACCATTGTGTGTAGGGGAGATAGCCTACGAGCTAGAAAAGACTACTAATGTTCATCTCCTCCTAGCAGCACTCTGACTCCACAAGCCCGTCACGACTTCCTTCACCCTCCTCTCCTGTTCCCTAATCTGCTCCTGCGTCTGGCCCCTCGCATTTCCGCGACTGTCGATCTCCATCAGATCCTCAGTACCTTCCTGCAACACTCTGTCCCCAATGACCTGTTCCGGTTTCGGATCCAGACTCATCGCACCCTCCATCATCAACCCGCCCCCTTCACGCAGCTTGTTGATGGCCCGCACCGTATCAATCGCCTTGTGAAGCGTTCGCCGAGCGTTGAAGTTCTTCTTGATGACTGGGAGGAGGTCTTCCCCAGAGCCCCTGCGGACGGCGGCGTTGGGGTTGAGAGGATCGGAAGGTGGACTGATCCATGGATGCTGAAGGGCTTCGTGAGCGGTGAAGCGAGCGTGCGGGTCAATGGTAAGGCAGCGTTTGATGAATTCCCGGGCGTTCTGGGAGACGTTACGCCAGTATTCGATAGGAGTAAAGGAGTAGTCTGCTTCGAGAATGGCTTGCATTTCTTCTAGGTTGGAGTCTCGATCGAAGGGAGTGTAGCCGCAGAGGAGAAAATAGGTGATTACGCCGATGGCCCAGATGTCGCTGTTTTCAAACGTTGGTTTGTTAGCGAATTGCTCATGTGTATTGTTTGTATTTGGCGAATCGACAAGGGATTATAAGAATTCTAAAGGAAACGAAAGAGGTCATCCTTACACAGGCTTTCCATGTCCAGTCTTTTTGAAGATCTCGGGTGCCATGTAGCCTGGCGTGCCACATGTGGTGGTCAAAACATGAAATTGTTCCTCATCCATTATCCTCGACAGGCCAAAATCCGCGATTAGAAGGTCGGCATTGTCCTCTGGTGTGCGAAACAGAAGGTTTTCAGGCTTTAGATCTCGGTGTACGATTCCATGATCATGAAGGTATGCTACAGCGGACAGCGTAGCGCGGATGAGATCTGCCGCGTCAGATTCATAGTAGCTCCCCTTGCGACAGATTCGGTCGAACAGCTCTCCTCCAAGAGCGAGGTCGGTGACGAGATACACTGGAGAAACATAAGCGATGGACTTTTGCAAAAAAAATCGCGGAAATCTATCCGTCCCCACAACCGTACAGTTATTCATGGTTTCAAAGTAATCCACGAGAGTCAAGATATTTTGATGGCCCATCGACACCCTTTTCAGCACAGCGATTTCATTTCGAACCTGGCCACACATATCAGCATAACCGATTCATATCTCGCAAGTACTAGGAAAAGGTCGTTGATATCACACCATGTGCTCCCTCCCGGCCATTAATCGTTTGTTGATGACCTTTGCAGCATAGTACCGACCGGTGTCGATATGCACGCATTCCTTCACGACCGAGTAGGAGCCAGCTCCTAGTGTCTTCCCCGTCTTATATCGGCATGGCTGCACCTGCAGTCGTTGGCCATCTGGCGGTTGAGTTGCCATCTGGATTTGCGGGATCTCCAAATCCCCGCTTCTTACTCTTGCAAGGAGAGGAGAGCGTAGATTTGTATGATGAGATAGATGAAAGCTTAGGAAGAGCTTCAGATAGTAAGAACCCAGCTCTGACCCGTGGATCAGGATAAACAATCAGTCGTGATACTATTTCAGTCTGTAGGACGAAGGAGAGTCGTGCATCTGGCAAAAGGCTGGAGGTTAGCAACAGTTAGATTGGCCGCGCACTTCACAAGCTAACTAACTAATAATTGCGGGGCAAAGAGTTCACCTTGGAGTCAAGCGACCTTGGGATATCTGGCCACAGGGGAATGCATACCATGCAGACGACGAATGAATCAGAGATCCCTTCTCTTGCGATGCTTTTCGTTGCAAGAGACGAGGTTGCACGGACATGAAACTATTACTTATCTCCCTACTGTTTGATGATCAACAACCCATCCACCTCGGGCGAAGTGCAAGTCATTCTAAGCCTGTGGCATACCAATGGCTCCGGGCTACGAGGAACCACGGAACAACTCAACATATTGAAAGGATGCGAATTATTTCTATATGGGGAATTTGTATTTACACATCATTGACACCGAAGAATTAGAGAAAAAATCAAATGAGACAGCTCCGTATATTCATTCCCGCTGAAGATCAACGCCTGTAGTTACTGAGCCCATCAGGAAAACAAAAACGCCATCGCAGAACAGAATTAAATGCTTTCACAGCCTGTCAAGAACGCCATTCGTAACGATCGTAAGCATCTTCAATCCATAAAACTCAGCGACGCTCTTGAATATCCTCAGTTTCTTCTCCACGGCACGCTTATTAAGCATCGTCGTCCAACGACCACCACAGGAGCAATGCTCCATGAGCGGATTCATCATTAGCCCACTGCACTTCTCGCACTTCAGGTCCTGCGTTTGCCACTCTACAACCATGCCTTCGACTTCACCAATCATCTTCTCCTCGAGTGCGAGACGATCGTACTCTGTACCGCAGTACAGGCAACACCATGGCTTGTTCGCAGCAGAGGAACCACCTTCAGGAAGAATGTCGCCATCGCGGCAGAGATCAAGATCCCTGGTCATAGTGCAGTGATTACATATCACTTGCGAGAGTTTGAGACTGGCACTTGGGTTTTCAAATTTGCCTGCGTCACTGAACTCTTTGATTTCAAACAGCGCTAGAAGTTCCCGCCGGAGTATTCGAACTTCCAGGGACGTATATTTAGAGAGACCGAGAACGTGCATGAGATACTTGACTAGTTCCAGGGTCGGGTTTCTCTCACGCTTGGTATCGTGCCAGTAGGCTCCAGGGAGCCTAGGAAATTCGTAATCTGATGCCAGCTCAGGATGAAGCATCTCATCTCGTTGACGCCGGATTAATCCTATGATCTGCCGTTTGAGAGCCTTGGAGTAAGACTCCGAAAGCACATTGGTGATTTCTATACCCTCCGTCTCCGTCATGGGCTTGAATTGGATCTGTGTTGGCCGTGACTCGTCTGGGTCCACGGACGTGCTAGACTTTTTCAGGCCATGCATAATCTCAATATATTCAACAACCCAATCATTGAATTTTGGTTGCAGGGGAACAGGGAGAAATCCGCCCATCTGCCAATGCATGATCGTTTCAAGGTCCTGGCTGTTCGATTCAACCACTTCGTGACATGCCTTGCCTCCGTAATTGAATTCATCATACCATAACAGATATTCCCAGTACTCCTTTATCTCAAGATCCAAGAAATTGAACAGCGGCTTGGCCTTGATTGATTTAAGGATATATTGACTGTATGCAAATGCATTCCCAACCTCTGTTTTTGTCGTTTGCAACAAAAGCCGATTCGGGCTGGCGAAGATGACACTCGAGCCAACTCTCCTAAAGTCGCCCATGAGTTGCTGTAACGCTTTCTTCGACATCATTTGCACGTATTGATGTAGCGCGCGATCGTAAAGATTACAATCGGCGCTTTCAACCCACCGAATCAAATGCTGTACCATGACATCGGCCATGACTTTTCCCTGGCAAGCTTCGGACCACCACGCCTTGACCATGTCTCGCAAAACAATAATGCCTGCCGAAGAGAACGCAGTGTCAGAGTAAAGCACTCCGGTGCCGTCTGATACCTCTTGCCCCGTTGGCGCCGACGGGTTAAGCAAAGCCGATTCGCTTCCTTCAAGTTCGTTGATGAGGGATGAAGTAAGAATTGTATTGATGGCGAGGTTGCGAATATCGAGATCTATACATACGGACGAGTAAGCTCCCGGATTGTTGATTGTTGGCATAACCACCTTTTGGATAAGACTGCCAATGTTGTCCTTTTCGTAACCACCATGATCAGGTAGCAATTTAGGCGACCACCACAAGACTACGTTATTCTGCTCCAATCGTCTTGCGTAGGCGACATCAATCAAAAACTTCGGGTCGTCCTTTTCAAGATTGCAAAGTGGAATATCTCCATACCTCGCGAATTCAATCAGGTGGTTGATCCACGAGTCTAAAGCTAGGTAATGCATGACAATTTGCTTTGCCACGAACGGCTGCCAACCGAGCGGAGGCAACTCGTTGTCTGATGGATCAGATCTCAGGGACAGAATGGGGAAATCCTTGAACGCGGGAACTTCGTGGAATAGCTCTTGTCTATGGGGCGACTGGACAACGACCAGAGTTGGATACGAGCTATCATTTCGGAATTTTCTAAGAAGATCGCCGATTTCAAGGTGCGCTTTTCGTCTTGAAGTGACTTGTGTCGTTTTGAAGTGCAAAGCATCCTGATATTCAAAAACTTGCTGCCAGGTTTCATTATTACCTTCTTGGACACGTCGATGCAAGGCATCTGCGTATACCTTGTCAACGTTCGGGAAGCCCTGCACGTCTCGTTGCTTTGAAAACATGACAATATAGGCATCTTCCCTTCGAGTCGAGAAGACGGAGAAAATTTGACGCTCCCCCGACACGATGTGATAAATGAACACAAATTCAAACTGTGGATCAGTAAGGTAAATTTGTGTCGGTGGAGCTCGCAGCAAGGTGGATAGGTCAAAGCCGGTTTCTAATCCCTTTCCCAATACTCCACGCTGCGTTTCGTCAAAAGTGCAAAGCGTACCAAGCTTAATAACAGTACGAATATCTAAGGGAACCTTAGACTCGTAGACACCCTCGACGCTTGGATGATCCAAAAGGGCAGAAATAGTTTTTGCATCCTTCACATATATATGTTCAGGCATCGTCAGTTGAAATAAATGAACAGATTGATGGCCGTTTGGTAGGGTATAGTTGACTTTCTGAACTGTGCATTCTGGTATATCGACATTGGGAAGCGTCCCATCCTTGAAATTGATAAAGAGCTGGCGTGGAACGTTGACGGTAATCGCATGTACTTTCCGGTCGATGAGCACAAACGCTCGTATCTCTCCCGGAATGTCTGTCTCTCTGAATTGAAGTATCTGCCACGTACTAACGTACGTTAGCTCAGCTTGGTTCCGAAAGAAGTTGCTAATGATATCAGTGGCAACGTTGGTTCGTTCACCAAACAATTTGCGACGCCGAAGGCGAGCGTGTCTTTGCATTTTCCACTTTTGCTTTTGATACTTCAGCCAACCTTCATAATCTTCGGTTATTGGAGGCATTTTAGCTGGTAGACTGGCAAAGGGATCCGACGACTGCGCAGGTTCCGGCGCTTTCCTCTTCTGCGAAATCTGCGACTTCATCTTCTGAGTAGAAATCGCATCTTCAATATCTCTTGTGGCTGGGAGACGATGCTCCAGTATGTTCGCTGAGACATTCGAAAGCGGAGTCTTTCCAAAAAGATCCGTCATCTTCTTTTGTTTAAATTTATCGTCTTTCGTATTTATTCGCCTCTGGAGCCAGTCAGGATGAGGAACTCTGGGGACTGGATTGCGGATCTTCTGCAAGGCCGCTGGAATTGTGATCAGTTTCTGAATCACGGAGCCTAACCGTTCAAGATAATACTGCCAATCGATAATGCTCCGTGGATCCATGTCGCCGGGGTCCTGTTTCATCCATTTACGCAGAAAGAACCGCTTTACGCTCGGTTCTGCGGAGAAGATAGCAACGGGAATCGCTCGTTCCGTGACGGAAGAGTTCTTTGGAGCAGCGGATATGATATACTTGCAATTCAGACCCTTATCCTTGACCATCTGATCTCCCAGAAACTCTGCCAGTCTTTTGGCTGTGGTGATTGATGTTGATTTCTGATTGCCGTATTCTTCGAGAGTCTTGCTCATGCTCCGGTTTTCACAAATCAAATCAATCAATTCTTCATCCGCTAACGTAGAGCCATGCAAATGGAGGACATCTAGCCATCGGTTCGCAACTTCAGCAACTGCTGCATAAGTCTCTTGCAGCGTTGTTCCTTCAAGGAAGAATCGGAATATCTGAGTCTGGAAGATCTTAATCAGTTTCAGCTCTCCCCTTCGTTTGACTTCGAAGCCCTTGAGCTCCGCCAGCGAGCCGTCGTGATTGAAAACAGCATATCTTTTCTTGAGGTTCTTGTCTTCTTCCTTGGATGTTGGCAGAATCATGGCCCTGTAAGGGCCGTCAACCTCAAAGAAAATGGAGTTGTCGCTGTGCGTTTCATATCGAAAGGTGCTCGGATCAACTAGGGTCTGGTATTGATCGTTCGTAAATCGCCCATGGACAAGGTGATTAAGCATGACACAAGGATATGATATCGCCAATTTTTTTCCATTTTTTAAAGTGAACGCGAAATTTTCGGGGAATGTAGCAGGAAGCATACACCAAATACCGTCAGTATCCAGTTCCAGGGGTCGTCCAATTCTTTCTACGAGCTCTCTGGCCATCTGAATGATATGAGCACCGGTAAGACAAGTCACTCCCGCCATCTCCATGGAATACCAGCGTGACCCCTTTCGCATCACATATCCGTAAAAACTGTTCAGGATAACTTTATGAGCCAGCTGAAGTGAATCAAAAAGGATGACCATTTTCTTCCCCTCCTCAATTTCTGCTGAAGTGGCGCCTGAACCTTTTAGGCTGTCTACCTTGCCTTTCCAGACCTTCTGTTGTCCTTTGAAATCATAACGACGGTCGCGAAAATTGCGGACAGTGTCCACGTAGAAGGGATTCTCTCTCTGACAAATGATCGCCTCTCGTTCGATTGTTTTGCTATCACGGATTTTATGGTAAATCTTCTTGGAATATTCCTGTAGCCGAGTCTTGACTATTTTTGCTTGTTCGGATTCGGGAAGGTCGTCGAAGCTCCGCAGAGGACTGTCCCGCGTTCTGCCAGGGAATCTCTCATTCGCAACCGCTCGCCGAATCATATTGTATTCGTCTCGTTTGGCTGGAAGAAATTCGCCTCTCCAGGCCCATGGGAGACGTCTGTCACAGGTTTTCCCAGGTCTGTTGAAGTCACAAACTGCACAGTCAGATTCTTTGATCATTGAATCTGGCTGTAATCGATTAGTGGTCATGATATTGGGATACATCGATGCGACGTCTAAATGGTAAATGGAGGGTCTTTCATGTCTATTGGGGGTGTTTTTGAGGTTAACCAGCAAGTCAGCTATTTGCGCTTTGACGTCTTCATAGTTTGTGACGTCGTCTAAAGACTTTTTTTCTTCCACTGTGATGCTGAAGGCTAGGGCGGCATCGAGGTCACGAAGCAACTCGTCAATGGCGGTAGTGTCTATCGAGAAATTGACCGGAATATCGCTGCGGAAAACTCCCGCTTCAATACTTTCAACGTGTCCCCCAACGTATGTTTCTGAATCCAAAAGGCGGCCATCCCAGAATGCTTCAATCGGGTCCTTATGCTTGTTAGGCAAAACAATATTGTTCTTGTAAGCTTGAACCATGAGAAGCATTTCGCAAAGGGTACCTGTACCCTTTCGCAAAACATCGTCCGGGCTGAGAGGAATGATTGTGCATAAAGAGAAAATAAAGGGGTGAATGTACTTCATGTACAGGTAGTAGGTTGCAACAGCGTCTGAAACTGAATATTCAGCTAGGGTCTGCGGCCGCTCGCTCGCATATCTGGTCATAACTTCCGGGTCAAGTTCATCGGGGTCGTATCCAAGCTTCGCCACAGTGACTGCTTTCAAGCCTCTGCTGCCTTGCGGCAAGTAACTGTCTCTGTTGACCCAAGCAAAACAGTCCATGTGGACACAGTAGTCACTCTGGTAAACATCTTCGCTGTTCTTTCGAAAACCGATTTCTCTGTACATATCGATTCCTTGAACACTTGCTCGGGCTTCGACAAAAGGCCAATCGAAATAATCACCGTTATAGGTTGCGATGACGGTTGGTTTTACTTCCTTAACATGTTGGAAAAAACGCTCAATAGTACTTTTCTCATCCGGTTCGTTAAAAATCGTAAAAGGACCTTCGTATTCTGGTTTTGGTGTATATTCAAAATTGCTGATGTTTTCGGAGACAATCTCTCTGTTTGTAATTAGGTAGCCTTGGCCGTCAATCATATAAGATATCATCATTATTTGGTCAATAACAGGGTCTGGAAACTTCAGCGGAAGCTTTGTGGTTTCAATATCATAAGCAAGAACAATGGGGTCCGCGCGTTGCAATCGCTCCTCAATACAAGTCAGAGAGACAGCGCCGTGGGTAGCGTCAACGGTATACCATTTCCCAATTCGTATATCTGGATATTGTCAGATAGCTGAGATTCCATGAGCTGGTTGCAAGCTATACACACCCTTATCAATTGCAACACGGACATGGTACGGCACATCGTACTCTCGAATATCGACTATGTATTCGCTTGCCTCGGTGTACCCATTTCGCGTCCTGTCGTGGGCATCGTCATCGAAAAGTTCGAAGCCAGCATTCGCACTACATGTTTCATTAGCAGCGGTATAATCGAATAGACTCAATTATCCCCAACCTAGCAATCTCTGCATAAGTATCCATAGCATTCACATTCTTCTTATTCTTCTCTGCGATCGGTAAGAGAACCTTCCTGACGGCAAGAAGGTCATTGATATTTGCGAAATTCAGCTGCAAAAACCGCCTCTTATTCCCAAGCAAATGATTCGGCATCTGCAAATCCTCCTTTTCAACCTGCTTTGTACTCTTCACTAGCCCCTCAAACTTCCTGCGGCACCATTCTTCCACCTCCATTTCATACCGGCGTTTAATCGCAATGAGGAAATAGGGATCATATTCCACCGTCGCCTTGAAGCTGCCGCCGTCGTCTTCCAGAAAGTAAAACTCTACCCCGGCTCTCCCGCCAGATACTTTTGGATCCTCGATCGTGGTACTGTGCATGTTAAGGAGCCATCCCACCCTCTTCTTCCCTGATTCGAACCGCGGAAACCCCATCGACTCGTCAATGCCGTTAGCCAGCCGTAACGATTGGAATTTCTCATCTTGGGAGGTAGCTTCGCTGGATCTGAGGGCCGAGAATTCGACTGTTTTAGAGTGCTTTGGCCTGAATGTCGCCGCAGCAGATCTGAATTTCGATCCATATTTGCTTGGTCGTCGCGACATGTCGACCGTTAATTAAAAAGCAATTAGAAGAACTGAAGTGAAGCCAAGCTATGCAAAATCCATTGGGGCATATTTCATATGCTGTTGCGGCTTGAAGAGAAGTCGTAACACCGACAAGTCAAATTTGATCGTTAACAGCGAGCTCACTCCCACGTTCCTCCGCACAAACACGCGTTTCGCGTTTCTCAATGATTTACGCGTCTTCATTGGCTGGACCCGGAACGGTTGGGCTTGCCGGAACAACTATACTCCGCAGGCTCGCCGCAACCTTGGGCCGGATTAACCAAGCTTCCGTGCGAAGGTGTTTCCAGATATCGCTTTGCTCAATCACAGAATTGTTCAACTCTTGACGTCTCACTTTGCAAACATCACAGCAATGGCGGAAGATTCTCGGGATGCTAGCAAGCCAACTCCGGATGGAGCCTCACACCTTACCGCAGAATCGGGACCCAAAAAGCCCAACCCCGAATTTCCCAAATCACAGGTTGGAAAGCTATGGGAGGCATTTGGGAGTCCAGAAGAACCCGTCAATCTAATGCCGGGCGCGGCGTACAATTCCGCGGGAGGAAAACCAAAAGAAGTAACCGTTATGGACGCAGTCAAATCGGTATCTATGCGCGATTTCACATCCTTCTACAAAGCGCCGTGTGCGCGCGATTCTCTGCTTGTTGGCATAGGTACCGGTTTCGGTGTTGGAAGTCTGAGGGTCATACTTGGGGGTACGTTAGGCATCCGCGTCTTTTACCCTTTTCGAAACGATTGATAAAGGGTATTGCTGATGTGTTACAGGTCTTAGGTCGGTTTGGGCTGCTAGTAACTGGGCAGTCGGAACCTTCGCGGTGGCCTCGATCGCAACACACCAATACTGCCAGAGACAACGAGCCAAAGAAATGGACGGAATGAAGGAAGCCGTACAATTAATGAGAGAGTTGAAAGTCAAGAAGCAAAAAGAACAGGAGGAAGCCAAGAGGAAGCGGGAAGAGCAAGCTCAATTGGCCGAAGATGTGCGAAGACGGAAAAGCTGGACGAACCTTTCGAATTATAAGTTCTGGTAGCGATCCGCGATTCATAAGGGAGTTGCGGGAGTTTTGCATATCAAGGCGTCTTGTCGTTATCATTCTGCTTGCATGAAGGAAAATACTCCAAACTGTAAATACCCAGCTCCACTGTACAGTATATAAGTCGCCGTGCCGTTTGCAAAGGGGATGTCACGGTTCAAATTTGACCCTTTTGCGATTGCTATCGTCTGATTCTTTGTCTATATTTGCAATCATGCCATCCCGCCTTCGCCGTCGCCTATCCCGCTCCTCGCGCTCTTCTCGGGACCTCCATTCGGCGATTTGCTTCTTCCTCCGCTCTGCTCTGTCCCAGGCTATAGCAGCCGTTGGCTTAAACCCAACCCCGTTCAGACCGTACCCATCGTCCTCTGGGTCTGTAGGATCGTAACCTGTGATTTCAGAATCGTGCCAAGTAAGCGGGTTCTTTTCCGGTTGCGTAGTTAACGGAGGGGACTTCCGCCTTGATTTCGCTTCCGGTGTGGATGGGGGTTTTGAAGGCGAATTAAACAGATCGTCTTCGACGGTTGTCGCATTGGATTGCCTCTTTTTGGCACTTTTTGATGGGGTTCTTGCAGCTAGAGCTTCTTTGCTGACCTTTGACCTCCGGCTTGGTGTTTTGGGGGCTTCTTGTTGGTTTTGGATTCGGTCATCTGAAGGCTGATGATCGGCGTTATCCGTGTTCACAGCGTGTCCGTGAATATCAAGGCTTCGTAACTGGCCAGTTACAGCAACCTGAGGACTGCCCCTTCCGATGTTGATTTCTTCTGGCGAGAGAACTCCGACCATGCTTCCCGCTGACTGAGAAGGGCTGGAGAGTGTAGATGACACACTCTGATCGTAGTCTTCGACATCATCCCGTTTTCGCTTTGGGGATTTGTAGAGATCCGACATCACGTTATGCATTGTTCCACCTTTGTCGATTTGCAAACCTATGGGAGGAATTCAGTGCGGTGTCATCGATGGTGTTGCGACAGCTTTGTGGGATCTGGCGCTGTTGGCCTCCCGGTCTCAATCCAGTCACTTCGGCTTAAAGTCATGTGAGTCTGGTACTAGTCAGTTCATCATTCATCAGCGGAACTGTGGAGAGTGGGAAGTGAGGTCGTATTGGACGTTCGGATTGAGGCGGAGGGCAATTTGAGGTTTGATGTTTGTCAATCGAGTTTGCGAAGCAACTGAGTTGAGTCAGGCAGACATCATCCCCAAGTTAATGTATCAGGAATTATAATCTACTTTTGCGCTGGCCCCAATGTAGCTTCACATCAAAACTAAGGCATGGACGAGAAATAATTCACAACTGATGATTCTTCTATAATCAAAAGAACTAGATACTTGCACAACTCGCAGCCAGAAACCTTTCACTCCCATGAATAAGACATACAAGATACATAGAACGCCATTGAAAATCTCTCAGGCAGATTATTCAAGATTTCTGCTTCTTCTTTGTAACACCAATCTCGCTGTCTCTCTTTCTCTTCTTCTTGGGTGTGTCTGCATCGGCTTCATCAGATCTCGATTTCTTTTCCTTCTTTTCCTTCTTGTCCTTCTTCTCTTTCTTCTCTTTCTTCTTCTCCTTCTTCTCGGTCAAGTCCAAATCCTGCATTTCCACGTCCTTTTCCTCGCCATCAACATCAAGATCGGCTAAAAGCGAATCCATGGCACTTTTCTGTAAAACGAGTCAGTACTAGTGCAAGTCAGATCTTGAGTGTATTTGAGGCTTACCATGGCAACTTCGTTCTTAGTGGGTGCAGCACCAGAGGCATAGAATTCGAGACGCTCCTCGACTTGTTTCCGTAGGGCATCGCCAAATTTAGTAGAGGGCGTCTCAGAAAAATTGTCTATTCTTGAAGCGATGGAGCACTTGTTGGCTAAAAATCGGGAGATTCTGCCCTTATTTTTGGGTCCCGCCCTCCCAATAAACGAAGAATGGTAAAGGAGGCCATATTTTGGGGTATTTCCCTTCGTCTTCAGAGCCCTAAAGAGAGCCTTTTCGGCGCCTAGAATTTGGACGGTCGAAGCTGGATACTTGGACAAGTTTGTCAAACTTCCAGCATGAGAGATCAATCGAGCACCAACGACCTCACCAATCAGAGCTGCCAGGTTTGGAGCAACCACGCTCATTTTCGACACCAAGTACCCGTGAAGGGTCTTGCGATAAGTGGCAAGGCTGACAACTCTTGCGGCAAAGGAAGTGACATTCTCCATATCAGACTCGGAGATATCCTGACCCATGCTATGTTTTGCCGCATCAATGATACTCCTTGCAATGCCTTCATCGTCGTCGACAATGGCTGCGATGTCGTGTATTTTATCCTCTGAAAGCTCTTTCTTGTCTTGAATAAGCAATGCGAGACGAGCGTATCGCTGATTGTCGGCGACAATTTTGAAGAGTTCAGGGAAGTGCCAGGAGTACCACTCTCGAACCCTCATCGAGAATGTGTTGACGGCTTTGTCTAGCTGATCAAGGATAGCGATAGCTTGGATAATATGGTTGTCGTCACGCTGGACAGAGAACTTGACTTTGGCTCTGGAATAAGCATGGCCAAGACCGAGTTGTGCTGTGTTTAGGTCCCCTTCGCGAAGTTGCTTTAGAAGTTTCGCTGCATGCATCCGAATTCCTCTTAGCATATCTTGGACGATCTCGCTCGTATCTCCGGTCTCGCACTCAACGAAAGGGAAGGCACTCTTGATGCTGCCTGCAAGAGCCTTGTCGGTAACCCCCAAAATCAGCTTCTTTTTCTTGTTCGGCTTCGGCAAATTTAGGTCCAGGAAGGAAACGAGCATTTCTGATGCGACACCTTCGGATATGTCATTGATTTCACCGAGCGCCTGTTTGTTATTCCTGCAAACCTGTGAGAAAAATCACATTTTTAAAAGTGACAATAATGACGACTCACTCAAAGGGCAAAAAGCTGACGAGATCGACCATTTTCCCGAATTTTGCAAGGTCCTGCATGCCATCTTGGACTTCTTTCAATCGATTTCCCACTGTATCTGGCTGGTGGGCGACTTTGAAAATTGAATAGCCCATTGGACCTTCAAAGAGAAGAAAGTCGGCCATTTTAACGCGATGCGGAATGCCGAAGCTCGAAATCTAAAGCTCCCTGGAATTTGACAGTCTCGTGTCGCGGACAAATCAGTTTTGCTGAAAAAAAGTGTGGGAAAACGAGAACTTTTTTGGGTTTGGTCACCAGCGGTCAAGCCACACCTGTGGCGCATGCTCTGACCCAACCCTAAAGAAGCAGGCCAAGGCTCGATTGAGTCGAGGTCTTTTCATCACCATTCAAAGAATTCCGATGCATTTACTGAGCTTTGTCCCTCCACTGTTATTGTAGCCCATCTATGTGATTTCAGTTGCCGTGGTGTTAACTTCATGGACATGCCTACAAAGCCACACATACTCGTCACCTCCAGATGGCTTTCATCTCCATATACCCAGATCATCTATTGGAGCAAATTGGTTTAATAACAAGCTGTGTTGTTGTTGAATTCACGAGAATGTCTAATGGAATTTAAACACTTGAAACGAGGCCCATTCTCTATGATGCTATTGCCAAAGATGCCTTTGCTATCTTTGTGCCTAAAAGTGTTGCTGTGCCGGAAGAGCCACAAGCCATGAGACACATAGAGACAGCCTACAGAAGTTTTTGCTGTGCTGGAAGACCCACAAGGCACAAAACAACATCCATTAATTGTTTTGTAGGCTCTCCCTTGTGTCTTGGATTACACCCAAGCCACTGGTGTCCTGTCAGTGCTTTTGGCTCAGCAAGATATATAAATGTTGGCCGTACAGAATACACTCTTGGAAGACATTTACTGTTATCATTCTGTGAAAACAAGACTTTTCTGCTCTAAAACTATATATCCACCGATCTATCCCGCACATAGTTGGCTCCTTGATCTTTCCTTCGCATCCTCAGAATCCTTGGGACACCCTGTCGGTTCCGGTTCAGATTAGCCTTTGTAGGCTCGAGATTCTCAATCGACGGCCGAGTCTATCATT
Organism: Byssoonygena ceratinophila; assembly: GCA_001430925.1. NCBI lineage: Eukaryota > Fungi > Ascomycota > Eurotiomycetes > Onygenales > Onygenaceae > Byssoonygena > Byssoonygena ceratinophila. Next base: position 458,038 of record LJPH01000858.1, read on the forward strand.
AAATCCGCGCCAGTCAAAATGTGTCTGGCAAGGGCAATAAGAATATACGCTTGCTCCCATTCCTCATATTGCTACCGTTGCAAGAGAGGATGCACATGCTCATCCATACTCGATCAGCCGGTTCAAATACTAAATACTCAAATATATGCATGAATGCCCCAATTGCCGTAAACGGATGTCCGGGTAACCTGATTACTCGAGGGTCAAGTGCAAAGGCTAGGGGATCCGAGATTACAGCTCAAATCGGATTCTAAACCCTGCAGAGGAGTGACTGAAAGGCCACGGCGAACCAGCTTTTCATGATGATTTTGGAGGCTCATTGTTGTATTGCAGTTAAATTACTGAAGATTGTTTCGAGCATGCTTGCTATATGCTTGAAAAAGGAATCTCCCATCCTGTGAACTTTGAATCAGGTCAGTGTACTGTATGTACATAAACTAGCTTGTTCTATTTATAATGATAGCTTTGAAAATGAAGAGGATAACTAAATATTGGCTGAAGAGAGTGTGCGAGAAAGCAACTGCCACTCGCGAACAAATAGCTCATATCAAAAAAGGTTCGTAGACCCGGTGCTTTAACCAACTTGATAAGTCTTGCCGGAAAACGATGTCTCTTGCGAAGTCGAGTCATGCCCATACATAGGAGGATCAAGGTGGTGCCTACTTAGGAAGTCGACAGGGTTGAGGCTAAGGTCTTGGCACTGTCACGTGCAGAAATAGTTAATCGAAATCTTTCCAAAACAAGCTATTAGCTAATCCAGGGCATTGCGATCCAGCATCCCCTCGACTTGACAATATAATCAATTTGTGATTATTCCTAAAGGCACAATTGTTCAAGTTTCACTGCAGCTGCCATGTCTGCTACACAGCTTCTCAATCCCAAAGCGGAGTCCAGAGTGAGTGGCACCCCGCCTTCTCCCTAAATTCGCGACCGTTTGCTGACACCGCACAGAGAAGAGGTGAAGCTCTTAGAGTCAATATCAGCGCCGGAGAAGGTCTTCAAGATGTATTGAAATCAAATTTGGGTCCTTCAGGGACCATCAAAATGTATTTCTGACCACCCTTATGCCGATTGTGCCACACTCTAACCGGTTTCTAAACAGGCTTGTTGATGGAGCTGGCGGGGTACGGCTTCTATCTCCATTTAGCTTGGGCTCGACTTACGGATTGCCTGAATAGATCAAGCTCACAAAAGATGGGAATGTACTGCTACGTGAAATGGTTTGTTTGCAACCTGTGAACATCTATGATCCATTTGCTGACCTTGAAGCAGCAAATTCAAAATCCCACAGCTGTACGATTTGTCATCAGCTTTCCCTAACGTAACGATTGACTAACTGCTGGAATTGCAAAAGGTTATGATTGCGAGAGCTGCCACGGCACAAGATGATATTACTGGAGACGGCACCACTTCCGTAGTTCTCCTAGTTGGAGAGCTCCTTAAACAAGCGGACCGATACATTTCAGAAGGCCTTCACCCACGTGTAATAACGGATGGCTATGAACTTGCTAAAAATGAGACACTGAAGGTGAGTGCTTCGCTGCGTTATGGGAGGATTGTTTTAACAATGGTCGCTCCAGTTTCTTGATACGTTTAAACTTGACCAAACCATAGACAGAGAACTTCTGCTCTCTGTCGCTCGAACGTCCCTCTCGACGAAGCTTAATAAATCGCTAGCTGAGCATCTCACCCCGTCGATTGTCGATGCTGTCCTCGCCATTTACCACGCTCCGGAGATACCAGACTTACATATGATTGAAATTATGAAAATGCAACATCGTACGGCGGCTGACACTCAGCTCATCCGGGGGTTAGCCCTTGACCATGGCGCCAGGCATCCTGACATGCCGAAGCGCGTGGAAAACGCATTCATCCTGACCCTCAATGTCAGTCTCGAATATGAGAAATCAGAAATCAATTCCGGATTCTTCTATTCAAGCGCGGAACAAAGAGACAAACTCGTCGAAAGCGAGCGCAGATTTGTGGATGCGAAGTTAAAAAGGATTGTTGATTTGAAAAAGCAGGTTTGCGGAAACGACCCCAAAAAGGGTTTCGTCGTTATCAATCAAAAGGGTATCGATCCGTTGAGTTTGGATGTCCTGGTCAAAAACGGTATCTTTGCCTTGCGACGGGCGAAGCGACGGAATATGGAACGACTACAGTTGGTTTGCGGCGGCTTTGCACAAAACAGCGTTGATGACCTGACTCCGGATGTCCTCGGCTGGGCGGGTCTTGTTTACGAACACCAACTTGGAGAAGAGAAATATACATTCGTTGAGGAGGTAAAGGACCCTAAATCTGTCACGCTCTTAATCAAAGGGCCAAACCAGCATACAATCGCCCAAGTTACCGACGCTGTCCGGGATGGTCTTCGATCCGTGTTCAACACATTAGTCGATAAATGCGTGGTTCCCGGCGCCGGTGCCTTCCAAGTTGCATGTGCTGCTCATTTATCTTCTGACGCCTTTAAAAAATCTTTGAAAGGCAAGACCAAATGGGGTGTTGCAGCTTTCGCCGATGCCCTCTTGATCATTCCAAAAACCCTTGCTGCAAATTCAGGTCACGATATTCAAGAATCGCTCGCTGCTCTGGAATATGAACATGCACAAGGTAACGCTGCAGGGCTGGATTTGGCCACTGGAGAACCGATGGACCCGGTCCAAGAAGGCGTGTTCGACTCTTATAGAGTTTTGCGTAATTGTGTCGCGTCAAGTGCTGGCATTGCATCAAACTTATTGCTTTGCGATGAGCTTCTCAAAGCCAGACAGATGACAAGGGCGGGTGGCCCGGCGGGGATGGAGGAGTAAACCGGCTAGAATAGGCGAAAGTGGAAAATAATTATCTAGATTTCTTGCGCATGAAGACATGCTTTGGGTTCGGTACGTTAACTAGATCTACGTGGACCGACTAGACATGCACAATGATTTCAAAGAGCCGTCTTCCCTTTTCCTTCCGATTCGCCAATCCGAGAAGCAACGTTGCTTCAGTGATCTTGGCAGACTTCAATCTGCGCATCTGCAGCTCCTTGAAACAACCTCAAGAGACTTGGTAAAAGTCATTGATTAACGATAGCAACCATTCTTTTATACAGGGTATCATCAGAATCAAAACATATTCACCATCCTTCCCTCCGTAACGCCTGCCTATGCATGCATGAAGCCCTTCTCATCTCTTAGGTATCTTCAGGTCCAGATTGCTCTTGATCCCTTCTAAGTGCCCATTTGCCGAGGAACCCTTCATCTCTAACAGGGTCCTCCAAACTAATGCCACGCGCCTTGGCCCATTCAAGGACATTGGATTTTTTTATGACCGCCACGCTCTCTTCGACTTCGTCGGTATACTCAGCTACCGTTTTCTTCCGCTTCTTCTTTAACAATTCTTCTGATGCGATCCCCATTGACTTTATGGCAGTGATAACATCCTCGACAAGCATTCCTGTGGCTTGCCCAAGTTCTTCGATGGTCATTTGCTCACGGCTGACCTTCTTCCTCTTTTTTAGCTTTGTTGATTTGGCGGGCTTTCCGTTCTCATTCATTTTGTCGAACGGAAGGTCTTTAAGAAAGTATCTCGCAATTCGCTCCTCCCAAAATCTGATGTAGCTCCGCTCTCCCATTTCACTGAGGGGACGCTCAGGGCCGCCGATGGCGCTGGTACCTCTTTCCCATTCCCAGGTACTGAGTTTGTAGCTGATTCCCATGAGAAACTGGCCCAATTGATTGTGCTGGTATGGGGGGAAAATGAGGATGCAAGCGAGGTTGTTTGCATCCCAGGACATTTTCTCCTTTGAGAAGTATCCTAGGATATGGTGAATCCCAGGAGTGTCGGGATCAACGTACACTAGGAGGTAGAAGAGAAACCCCGACACGTCGAAACACACCGATTTTTGGTCAAGAAACAGCTTTGCGAAGAGAGACAGATTCTGCGCAAAGAGCTTATACTCCTCCCCGTCCACTTCCCATACCGAGTAGCCGCCATGATTGTAGATCTGGGTGCCTGGTGGGGTGGGCCGGAGCTGGCAAGCTCGGATGTGGGCAGTGTATGCAGTCCTGTCACACGTGTACCGGAAACACCACCCACAAACATATAGAGTGTCCGTATTCTTGCTCACAAGCTCCTCCGGGTATAGAGCGTCGTACCAAGTTCTGAATAAGAGATTCCCGAAAATGACCTGGTTGACTTTCTGGGAGGTGGAAGGCGACTTTTGGGCGTGTCGGGATGAAGTGGGAGGCATCATACAAGGGTATGGAAACGGATCTATAGCGATTTCAAATGAGTAAGCAATGTCAATAAAAAATCCCAACTTAGTCCCCAGGCATTGAACGGTTACGCGACTACGTACAGAGGGAGCTGGTTTCCCCGCCTCACTTCGGTCGGCACAATAATCTCTGGTAATGTTGTAGCATCTCATTGGAGCTGTAATGGATACGCCGGCCAAGAGGAAGCGCCTCACAGTGGCATCACGGAGGTTCAATTGAGCGTGGCGATGTAAAAGTCCAAGTCTGCAAGCTAATTTTTCGTCCTTTCAGGCATCACCGTTAAGGCGCCATGTGACAGCCGAAAAGGGGATAGTGCGCTGTGGGGTGACGTTGTGGAGCCCCAGAGTGATGACGAAGCAACACGGCGCTTGACGCCTCTTCGACTGATCTTCGGCGGGCTCTGTCAATTGTGCTGCCTATCCTGCACTCTTCCCTGTCGTCTACGCAGCAGTTTTAAAAGAGGGACGAAAAGAGGACCCAAAATCAGACGAAATACCAATCATTTCGCTTTTCCAGCAGATCATCGCCCTCGAGATCCCTGTGGTCTCTTGCAGTCCTCCCTTTCCAGGCTACCACTTTTCTGACTTGATGATTGCCCTTCAAGCTGCTACTTAAGACAGATAAACTGTCCTCCTGACCAAGACTGATAAGATCAATTATCTACCATACCAAGCTTATCATTATGTTGAAACCGTTTCTCATTAGGGACCTCTTAGATCCCGCTTTGGACGACTCTTCTTCCTTGGGCGTGAGAGACAGTGAAACCAACGGTCGAACAGAACTTTGCGCTAGCCCCGCCGGCAACATGATTAGGGATGAGCAGGTGCCACCTGCTCTGAGCTCAGGCCACAGCTATGATGGCGTCGTGGAAGTATCCCGAAATGAATACGATTACACTATATCCAAGCTCCCCGAGGCCAAGCTCAGTTATATTGACACCGACGACGGCGAGATAGTCACAGTAAGTGGAGCACTATCATGGGATTTACGAACAATGCTAACCTTGTGCTTAGGTGGGGTCTTCTCTTGAGCTTGCTCAGCGTCTTGATGAACCACCGGCGATGTCTTCTTTTCGCCCACTGTGCTCACCCATGCACACTTTCGACATCATCAAATCGCCTTCTTCTTTGAAATCATGGAGAACCTTTGAAACAAGAACGTCATCTCAGACTAAGGCACCACGGCCGCTGACATTCCCTCCTGTTACTGGGTCATGGCCTGCTGGACGGCGCCCCACCTCAGCCTCAACCTCCACGTCCAAGCAAGCTCCCAAGGGATCTCCAAACGATCCCCTTCAACGTTGGTTTGAGTCTTGCAACCCTCCCAACGTTCAGAATGCGGAGATCGCTTCAGCGAATAATTTGCCACAAACTCGGCCTAAACTGTTTTCCGGCTCTACGTGTTCACGCGGTTCTGTCACGGAAGAGAGAAGGAAGCAAGCTCGAGCTGCCGGTGCCAGGCTTCGCAAGTCTCGAGAAATCTCGCCAAATCCGCCATCCCCGATTTTGGACCCAGCTGGTCTTCAGACTTTCTGGAACTCTTACCAGACGTCACAATCGAATCTGACCGAGGGAGAGCCAAGGAGCGAAGAATCTTCTGTTGAAGAGCAGCCCCAATCCCTTCTCGCAGCTTTTGAGGCAGAGCTATCCAAACTTGTCGACCAAAGTACACAGTCCGAGAAAATTGTCGAAAAAAAGACCGCCCCAGTAGCCACAGAATTCTCTCGAGAGGCCAAACCACTGGTCGCAGACCAGGAATCAGAGTCACACTCAGTTCCTCAGGCTGGTGAAGTCATTGGGCAAGCGTTGCAGGCACTTCTCGGTACCGTAGGGAATCTTACTTGCGAGCTACGATCTCGACTTCCCGAAGTGGAGCGACGATTGGCCGGTGCTCAGCAGAACGTCCCATTCCAAATCGAGACGTCAGTGCAAGAAGCTCTTATCACAATGAGAAGCCATGCCCAAAACTTTGCTAAGGTGGTGCAGGATGCTGCGGCCTCCACGCGAGAGGCGACTGCTCAAAATTGGCACGCAGAAATGTTCGTTGCGGCTCAGGTTGAGGGACTTCGTGGCCTTGCATTTGACCTTGGAGAGGTGGGAAAGACTTTATTTGCTGCATTCGAGGCCGAATTCCCGCTTGATAATGGTGCAAATAAGGGATTGGAAAAAAGCCCGTTGTCAGCGGTTGAGTTAAGCGACAACTCAACCCCACTACAGAATAATACGCGCGGTTCGCAACAGCCGAGCACTAATGACGATCATGCATCTCATTCAGAATACCTTAATGCAGCTGAAACCGCCCCCAACTCCGACAATACTCTCTTCATCGGAGGTTTGAAGCCCACCACCACGGAAGACACCATTTGCAAAACTTTCGTGGACCATGGATTCTTGGGCAAGGTAAAACTGCCTGTGGACGCGGCCACTGGGAATCATGCCGGTTTCGGTTATATCCATTTTCCGTCAAGACATGCAGCTACCGGCGCGATGCGGGCTCTCAAAAGGTCGACCATTGATGGCCAGAAAATAAATCTCGAATACAGCCAGGATCCCCGGATTGAAAATTCTCCGGATACTCTATCAGCAGGGAACTGTTCACCAGCACAGTCACATCCGAGAAATGAGGATAAGCCTAGTGGCCCAATCCCATCAGCCCGCGAGAGGACACGGCACCACCAATCTTGGGGTCCAGACCGGATAAGGAGGCATGTTTCTCGAAAAAGCCGCCCAAATGTAACATTTGATGTCTCTAGTGATGATAACGCTCTCTCTGCGAAAGTCCGGCGTGCGAAATCGCTCGGATCATTGTCTGCGAACCCGGATATCCGCGACAGTCCTCGTGATGCAAATTCGCGATCTGAACGTGTACGGATAGGTGACCCTATAACCCGTAGGCGAACCGTATACGAAAACTCCACAGCTCGACACCGGGTAAAAGGTCGATCAGACGTTGCTGATACTCGGCGAGCTACTCTTCTCGATGTAAACGAGGCAGATGCTGATTTTTCTGCCCGGTATCCACCTCTGTCGTCATTGCTAGGTCGTCCAGGATCCTCCACGGAGCGCAGTCATGAACGGGGTCAGGCATCAGGAAAGCACGGCCCACAGAGCATACACGCTCCCGATAATATGGATTCTGCAACCACTTCCAATCGGCAACCGGCAACCCTGGACACGTCGACAATACCTGCTCGCAAGCCTTTGCCGCCTCCCGTCCCAGACAAGCTTCCTGGCTCCTGGCCTAGAGACCAACATCGAAATAACTGGGATGGAGCCACGCACCATAGAGTTGCAACAACTCATGAGGCCCAAAATCATTTTGCGCGAAGAATACCAGGTTTCTTTGCCTCTGATGAAAGTTCCCCGCCGTCTCGCCGTCCACAGCCACAGAACGAGAATGACACGTTTCGTCCCTCCTATCTTTCCCAAACAGGACCACTCATGTCTCATATTCACCCACTTGAATATTCCCATAATACTCCTGGAGGCTTCCCGTCCGAGCCACAAATGAATGCATATCCACCTCTCTCTCACATGTCCACCCAGATGCGAAAATTAGAGAACGATATTGATGCCTGTGTTGATCACCTCGTCAAACTTGGATATTCGAGTGGGAGAAATGAAGATGCTTCCAGGTTAAGGGTATATGCTGAAGCTGCCCGCGGCAGTCTCAACGAGGCGATCGAAATGATTGAGGAGGAGAGGAAAGCTTATGAGCAGCAGTCAGATCACCATTGAGTTATCCCTCTTTATACGATTGTTAGGTGTTACGTGTCAATTTGGGGTGCGTGAATTTGAATTAGCGATGGTTCGCAGGCTTGTCTTTCCACAACATTTAGCATAGCAGTTTTGTAAACATTTAGTTGGTGGTTTTACCTTTGCAAATGTGATTTCTGAACAAATTAGCAGAGAATATAGTATTCAGTAATTGGAGCAAGTATTCAACTTTCTACCCTTACACGACACCCTGTACTCCGTATGTACATACACCTAACGTCATGACATCTTGAAGCGAGGCTCAGTTAAGCGCTGGGTGGTCAACAAAACCTTAGGTATCCAGACCCGCGTCAAACTTGCCAAGACCATGATCATCAGAATGTAAAATCATGTCAGATAGAAACCAAGCAATCAATGATCAGAATATCTGCCTCGCCCTCCATCATTCTTGGAGGCGATTAAGAAATGCGGGCATGGCGGCGCTGCCTTTCAACCACTGCCTCGCAGCTAAACTCCCAACCCACCAGGCCCCTGGTGCTGCGATGCGCTCAGCTCTTTGAAGCCTCGAAACCGTCCCTGAGCGACAACACGTCCCTCGATCATCGCGAGGTACTTGTTCGGGGACTAGTACGATCGGTACGCAAGCAAAAAAATTGGGCGTTTGCTGAAATTTCCGATGGATCGACGATTCAGACGCTGCAGGCAATCTTGTCGCCGGAGCAGGCTGCGAAGTAGGTCGTCTCAATTGAGTATCTTTTCCGTTTCGCGGATTCCAGAGTTTGCTAATATCGTGGCTTTCTAATCAACCAGGTTGACGACTGGAGGGGCGGTCGAAATATGTGGTGTCTGGACACCGTCTCCTGGCAGAAGTCAGACTCATGAGCTGAAAGCTACGGACGTAAAGCTCGTGGGGGCTGCAGATCCTCAGGTCAGTTCAGCTATCTTTATTGACCTCTTCTCTTTGCTTCGGCTAGAGCTTGCTAACTCTTTGGAACAATTGCAGTCGTATCCTATCCAAAAGAAATACCACAGCCCAGATTTTCTTCGAACAATACCCCATTTGCGATTACGGACTCCTTTCAACTCCCTTCTCTCCCGTTTCCGCTCTGAGTGCATATTCCAAGCTACCAGTATCTTCCACTCGCGCCCCAACTATAATTTCGTTCAGGTCCAGCCGCCCCTGATCACATCGTCAGATTGCGAAGGTGCCGGTGAGGTTTTCAGATTGAGCCCGCGTGAAGGCACTGCTGAAGGCGAAAACGAAGAATACTTTCGTTCGTCAAAATATCTCACCGTCTCCTCACAGCTGCATTTAGAAGCGTATGCTGCGGAACTGGGCAATGTCTGGGCACTCTCCCCTACGTTCCGAGCCGAGAGGAGTGATACACCCAGGCATTTAAGTGAATTCTACATGCTCGAAGCGGAGCTGAACTTTATAAGCGACTTGGATCGATTAACTGGCTTCGTGGAGTCGTTAATCCGTGAGTGGACGGAAAAGCTGTACAGCACCTCTGTGGCGCAAGAACTTCTCTCAGCGAAGCGCTCGGGTGAGTCTGGTAAACAGGCTGTTGATTCTAACTTAGCAGAGCGATGGACAAGCTTAATGGGCGCTGCTGCGTGGCCAAGAATATCTTACACAGAAGCCATCGACGTACTGCAGAAAGCAGCTACAGGTTCAAAAAAAACAAAGTTCGAATTTTCGCCCCTGTGGGCAGCAGGTATTCAGCTTGAGCATGAAAAATACCTTGTCTCTGCGGTCGGAAACGGAGCGCCAATCTTTATTACTGATTATCCAAAAGCGTTGAAACCGTTTTACATGGCCCCTTCAACTGCGCAGGAAACGGATCCGGCGAAGGAAACTGTAGCATGCTTTGACTTGATCATGCCGGAAGTCTATGAGGTGGTCGGCGGCTCTTTGCGTGAACATAGACTTGAACACCTAGTTCAGAATATGCGTGAGCACGGATTGCTCAAGACTCGGCCTGAAGAGACTTTGTCTTCTTCTGACGAGGCAATATATCCTTTTTTGCAACCAGGTGAAGACTTGGGTGCGCTCCAATGGTACGCTGATCTGAGGCGATGGGGAAGTGCACCGCATGGGGGATTCGGCCTTGGATTCGATAGATTCCTCGGTTATCTAGCGGGTGTTCCAAGTATTAGAGATGTAGTTCCATTTCCTAGATACTACGGGAGGGCGGATTGTTAAATTATGGCTTGCTGTTTTCTTTTGGAAATGGGCGATATGACTAGATACCATTTTGTGTACTGTGTCAAAATGTAAGATATGACGGTTAGAAGAAAACTTAGAATTTATATAACTGGCTTTCTTGGAGCTAGGGTGTTATTGAGCGCTCTGTTTAACAGACTTCTTCTCCTTTCCCCGACGTAGCATGTAGCCATGTCTCAATATAACATGCAGAACGCCATACAGCCCGCGAAGCGGCCAGATAGTCCAGAACATGATCTTTAGCCAGGTGGCCCAAGACTGTTCCCGCGCCCTTTGCTCCGCGGCAAAGTCTATTGCGACTTTATTGTGAATGCTAGGAAGGCTTTCGGCATGGTATTTGCTTCGCAACGCATCAAACGACTTGCGATCGTATATCGACCAGAATTCATCTTCCGTGTAGTAAGAATGCGCATAAAGGCACTTGAACCCATTTAATTGCTTAACCTTGCATTCGATGGCACGGTTCACCTGGACGAATTTCTCCCAATTCGTCGAGGCGGGACACCAGACGCCAAAGTTGAGAACCATTTTGTCTGGGTTTGACGTTTCGTCGATTTGTATGCTTTTTTGGGACCAGAGGCTGCGATCGTTGGTCATTGAGATCGGGCAGAACCAGAGAGGATAGCAGCCTAGGGTGCGGTCTAAATAGTCAAATAAGTCTGAAGCGTGCTCGTAGGGAACAGCTAGGTCTTGCACTATGGACTGCATGGCCAGTCCACTCTTGTGGAGGGCATGATACATCACTCTGGAATGCATAAACCAGTCCAATGCCCATCGGGTAACCCTGTTAAATGGGGTTAAAAAGTATTTGAAAGCAAAATATCCCCCCCAAAATACGCCACGGTCATAGCGGAAAAGATAGTCTTGGATTGGAATGGCTTCCGATACTGGTTTGTGGCGTTGGCGCTGGCTCTGGAGGATGCGCTTTGCATGGAGATAGAACCACGGGTCTTTGGCGCGGGTAAAGCGCTGAACGGGCGATTCTTTTGCGAGACTGTCCGTCAATTTTCCAATACAAACGACTCCGCTATCCTTCGTGAAAAGGATTCCGTCCAGGTAGTTGGTCGAGTGATCAGATGTCGCAACTTTGAAGGCGCGAATCATTGCTTCAAAACCATCCACTGGGTAGTACTCAAGTTGCACATATTGCTTTGCTTCGATCAGTCGAAGTTCTAGCAGAGTAATGACGCCTAGAGTCCCGTAGGATGATGCTGCGCCATAAAACAGATCCGGATTCTGACTGCTGGAAGCACGGGCGACTTCTCCATTCCCCAGAACAATCTCGATTTCAACGACAGTATGTTCAAATAGCCCATGTCTGAAAGAACTGCTCTCGCCAGAGGTCCCAGCGAAGCCTCCACCAACGGTAATACCAGGAAACTCCATTACTACTGGAGGTATTAGGCCATATTGCAAGGTGCATTCAACCAGCTTGTCCATAGGGACACTGGGCTCCACGACGGCCAGCTTACGCTCTGTGTCAATTCGGATGACATTAGAAAGTGCACTGACATCGACAGTATTGTCATTCCAATGTTGGGACTGTCTTGTGCTGCTTGTCGAGCCATGGTAGATGCGAAACGGGCGTTTGTTGCTGTGGAATTGCTTAACGCGGGAAGCAACTGCAGATACTCGTTTGTCGTGCTGCTCCATCTCACGTAGCGCAATTAGGGATTTATCATTCGATGCAGCGGTGAATTGTCCAAGCTTCTGCTGGACCAAGCCAGGATGATGAGAAGGTGACGTTGTGGCAGCAGCAGGATGCAGGTTCACCTCCGCTAAGTAAAGGTTTAAGACGGAGAGCTGGTGTATGTATCCAGTCTAGCCCTCGAGAGACGAACCCTGCAACGTCCAAGGTCGACATGTTTTCCTCATCGCCAGGGAAAACAGTTCATCAGCCATGGTTTTGAGCGGGGTAACGTCCAGCATCCTTGTGAGAGTCTCGTAAATTCTTCGACGATGAACTCACCGCATGCAGCTGGACACTGAAGAGTGAGCCGAACACTCACACCAAGGCATTGATCTCTGTCTTTACGATGCTCTTTATGGTCTGTTGCTTGCGAGACTCCGCGGCATACTCTAGCCGATCCTTGCCGGACGATGGAGATGGGAACTGACGGCGTTGAAGCGGGAAGCTCTTTTTGATGCTGCGGAGCAATACGAGCAAGCCTTTGTGTCTCACAACAAAGCGTCACTTGTGCTACCTCTCTCTGCCTTAAAGCATTCCCCCAATTCCGCTGATCTCAATGCATATGCTCACTCAGTCTTTGACAGTGTGCATCTAGTTGCTTACCCGGCCACTCTAGGCGAGAAACGCGTTGAATAGCTATCTCGACCTCTGGATGCTAATGACTGCGAGTAGCAGGGTATCCCGGCCTTATGCTTTGTTTCCGCGTCCCTATCCAGCAGGTGGTATTCTAGGGTTGTGCTGATCTTCAGGCGGATGCTTGCACTCGGGAATGGACATCTGCTTGCCCTGAAAACAGTCCCTCTCGATGCAGAGAACAGCAGGGATTGACGAACAAAACGGAAAGCTTAAGTATCTTGAGCTGGGATATGCCCGAGAGTACTCCTCTTCTTGGAGGGGCTGCGGTGATTCTTATAAAGCAGAGCGTGTCCTACGACCTTTTCTCGGTGTGGTTTCCTGTCCCTGTTGCTGAGCCCTGCAGTGCTTCGCCGTCATTGAAGAGAAGCATGCAGTTCCTCAACGCACCTCGCCGCCACAGGCGTCTGGCGGTCACTTTGACCAGCATTTTACTGGTGCTGCCCGCAAGTTCAGCTCCAAGCGGTCCGCGCAGCGACCAGTCAGGTCGCGGTCGTCGAAATGACCCCTTTGCTGTACTTGATCCTCAAAACTGGATCAATCCGGATAATATGACCTGGGCCGACTGGCAGACGCCGCCTGGTACCAACTGGGGCGATGCCTCCAAGAAAGGCTCAATCCGCAATTTCAACATCGCGCTTGTTACTGTCGATTACACTGACAAACCTTTCGCCATCACCCTGCCGCCCAATTCGGACGTATTCGGCAATCCACAACCGAGTGCGGCCAATATAAAGCGCGAAGATGTCACGGCTTTCTACCATGACTTCCTTAACAAACCCGGCAAGCTTAATCAGGCCCACACGCTCCATGAATACTGGATGGGTGATTCGAATGGGCGCTACGGCGTTGACCTTACAGCATTTGGCGTTTACCGAATGCCCTCCCGATCATACCAATATGGTATCAGCAATGGCATGAACTTGGACGCATGCCCCGTCAAGGGTGCATGCAACCTTGAGATTCGCGACGACGCGCTGGGTACCTGGCGCAAGGATGTTGGTGATGCCAAAGCCAACTCTTTTGAGCTTGTTTTTATTCTCTCGGCGGGCCAGGACGAGTCTGCCACATGGCAAGAATTTGGCGAAATGAAGTTCATGAGACCACAGGATGTCCCTGATGCATTCGGCCCCCCAAAGACCGGCAATGGAAACCACACAAATTTTGCACGCACTCGATACGTCGAGTGGACATCGTGGGCATCCGCCTCAACCATCTGGCCCAATGCAGGTGACGGGTCGTCCACACAAGCCGAGAGCTCAGGCATGGGTACTTTCGCCCACGAACTCAGTCACTTGCTCAACATTGGAGATAACTACAATAATCCCTATGGCAAACCCCTGCGCCGTGCATTCACAGGACCGTGGTCCATGATGTCTCGAGGATCGTTCAACGGTCCTGGAGGCCCACACTCTCGCTGGCAGATCCCGCCAACCCAGGGAAGCTCCATGGGATCGCTGCACACTGTGCGTGACAAGTATAAGTTGGGACTGATCGATAAGCAGAGCATTCTTCATGTGTCGCGCGAGGCGTTGCCAAAGTCCGGTCTTGTTGTGACCCGTGTAACAGCTCGTGCTGTGGATCCAGGAAAGACGAAGCTGCTCGGCCTTCGGGTCGTCATGAACGCCGACAAATCTCCACGTTGCGACATAAACACTGATTCCTACTGTGACGGTGGTGGCTACAATAACTATGACGTTGAGGTTGTTGACCGCATGGGCGCCGACTCATTTACTCCCGACTCGGGCGTGATGATCAGCAAGACCAAGGACAACGCTTTTGGGAATTATCAGTGGACCATTGATGCGAATCCCCAGGATATCAAACTCGTCGATTTCATCCGACCGGATGGCACGCCAGCAATGATCACTATCGGTGACTACCGCCAATTGGCCGATGCGCTGTTCCATGCTGGTACTCGGTCTGGCAGTCAGTATGAGTATGTCGACAAGGCTAACGGCCTACATATTTACATTATTGATATTCACCGCGACAAAGATGGCGTGCTCTCATACACGGCTGCAGTCCGATCACTTGACCGTGGCAAGGATCCACATAGACACGGTGCCCGAGTCTCCCTGGGCGATGCAGTAACCCCCCGTGGCAACTCGCCAACCCGCAAAGGACTCACCTGCTCCTTCACCCTCCATAACACCGGCACCTACGCCCCCGCTGCTGGCAAGGTGAAGCATCCACAGGATGTCTCCTCGTTCTTGAAGTCAGACGTGTACCGACTGAAGGCCACCGTCAATGGTAATGGCTGGAAAGTCGAGTTGCCAAATGCATTGGCTACAGCCGAGTTTGGCAAGTCAACGACAGTCAATGTAGCGGTGGCCGCAGAATCTTCTGCCTCTCTGACTGCTATAGTCAAGTTGGTTGCGACATCGGAATCTGATCCATCCGTCTCCGCGACTGGTAGCTGCCTTTTGAACCGATTTGTCAACTAGTTGCTAGGAAGGCATGCAGGAATAAGATCAATTTCTCGGTCTAATATATATATATATATATATATATCGCCTGTAGATGGCTAATTCAGATCTACTCGGATGCTGGCTCCTCTGTAAAGTCCTCTTGTAAATGTCAGGCTGGAGTTTGCTACAAATGTAGTTAAGTTGCCTATGGCAAATAAGTTGACAAGTGTCTCAATAGGAAAGGTCCAAGAACAGCCTGAGACCCAGTCTAACTTGAGTAGCCAGTTCTAAATGAAGTCGAAGTGATTTTAGAAATAGAAGAGGTTGTCTCTGAGAGTGATTATGCATTGGAGTCTAGATACGTGACAAACTCCCATGTCAGTTTCTCCTATGTAGATTAATGAGTAAACAGATGGCCTTTCAAACTCCGTTTACTGCAACCTGATGCAGCTGCCTTTCCGTGCCTTTTCTCGAGGGATGCCTGCATAGCAGGGGCAACGAGGAGTGCAACGCCACCAGTCTGACCAACCACTTGCGGGCTATTGAGAGAGACGGCAGCCTGGAGCTGTGCCCTCGATCATGGGATGTTCTTCCGCTACCCAATAAGCAGAAACGAATACCGGGTAGATCTCTGAAGAATGACCATGGAGAATGTGCGCTCCGGCTTGATTGGCATATGAACAATGAAAAATAACTTCATTCCGTCAGTTGTGTATGCCACCAACCCAAGAGAATGAGCATACTATGGATACGAAGTTGGCTCAAGGAGCTAATGTGCGAATCAGTCTGCAATTCATACCCGTCCATGTTGGTTACGGCTTTTGATCTTCATCGAACATGCAACGTTGGATAGCGGTCAGCTGGCAGCTGACAACATTGGAAGATTGAAAGAAAAGACTTCCCAAGTTTGCGGATTCCGTGCCTGAGTTGAACATGGGCTTCCCTCCCTTGACTTTTTATCCCATGGAAGTTAGGTGCTCCCATTCGCACAGCGAAGCAAAGCGTGGGATCGCATGAGGACGTCCTGGGCCTCTTCACGATTATTCGAGTTTCTCAAAGCACGCTCGAAGACTCAACCATGGCGCCGTCCCTGCCGTAGGTAGCTAAGACGAGTGAGTGGCACACATGAGCAACGCATGCCCAGCGCAAACGTACTCGATATGCATTCATACGTAGATAAAACGGGAAAAAGCAACCTGATGGAGAATGCAAAAGTGGACCACAACGTGGGTGTGGAGCTTGCGCCACGGGCTTGGGCGTCTATCCTTGATTTCTTGTTCCAGGATGGGGAGGTGACATTGGATTTTCATCGCGTGCATGACTTCTTTTTGTTGGTTACCATGCTGGTATTAGAAAGAAGAGATTTGAACAATATGCCGCTTCAGGGAAAAGCGATGTATAAGTTAGTTTAGTTATCGTGCCTGTTCTTCCGAGAAAAACCACATTATGAGGTTTTTCTGTGAGAACTTCTGCGGTGTTCCGATGCTTCCGACGGAGGAATTTACACAGTTTTGTGGTTAAGGGGATGAGAGCTTGAAGACCGGGGTTTGCACTGGACATAGTTAAGGATTACGGGAGTAGATATGGCGATATATTATTGCTGAAAAATGGATGAAGGGCATTCGATAGTATTGGTTGGACGGTAACTATGTACTGTACGTACTCCGTACATACATACGAATGCGATGACTACCTATCCTCATAGAGGTCGAATAACTCTCATGCTCTATGTATGTATCTCTGCGCCTCTGTCTTCAGTACGACTCAGAATTCCGTTGGCACATGCCTGTCAACCGTTCCTATTGAAGGGAGGATCCAGGCCCGAGCACCAGGTATGCACATCCCAAACCTAATAAATAACCTTAATGCATTCCCGTCCCAATGAAAGGAAATTACCATATTTTCTTGCTGGCTGAAATTAAACTCTCAGCTGGAAAGCAAATTTCGGGCGGGGAGCTCCACATTGAAAAGAAGCATAAAATTTGGCCCGCACTCGAAAATTCTTCCCCATCCAGGGATCCCTCTTCCCTTGAGTCTGAAGATGCTGTGGAACAGAAGTGATGATTCTATTGGTGAATTTGGGTACAATACTACTGTGAGAGAATAAACCCTTCTGAGGTGGATCCCATGTTTGATCTGGCTGCACATGATTCAGGAGCTGTGTGCTGGTCTTGTCAGATATAAGAGGGCCCCTCCGTGTGACATTAAAACTCGCCTAGGCTGCTGCTCTGATTATTGTGCCATGAGTAATCTTTATAAAAGAAGCTAATTCGCATGGTGTGTATGCACTCTGTACGGCGTACGGAGTATGGGATGGGCAAATGCAGGTGTAAACCTGCCATACTAACATCCGTCCAATCTGAGCCACCCTTGGCAATGTGACGATAACAGCACACAAAACCAAAAGCTTAGCCCATGCAGTCATTCGCCAAGCCCGCCATTGCAGTTGGCGCCAAGTCAGCACACGGACCACAGCTAAGTCCTTAGTCTTGGACATCTTGGCGATATTGGCATTCGCAAGTACTGCTGATCTGCCCAAGGCTGGACTTTCCCACAGAAAGCTTGGCTTGGAGCCTCTTTTCAGGATTTTTCACAGTCCATCCCTTGAGTTGGAAAGACTCTCGTATCTGGCTACAGTACTCCGTACGGAGTACTATGGCTACAGTGCAGCTAGTGTGCATAGCTCAACGCTGCAAATGTCCCGTCTTTCCGTTGAACCAGTTTAAGTTGCGCCACAATCGAACGCTTATACCCCATCACTACAATGCCAAGCTGATAGGCGAGGATGGGCGCTGAAAGTACTTCTGGGCGGAACTTAAATAATACCATGAGGGCAAACTCCGTTTGCGCGTTTGACAGCTGAGGAGAGAAGAGAACCCCCAATACGCTGATATCTTTCTTTCGGATTACGCTATTTTCATGGCACTAAAAGACGAAAACGAAGACGCAAGCCAAAGTATTGAAAATCTCTGGTGCCATGAGTACCTGAGGATGTTTCAAACTGTGTGGATATTCTGGCACATCCAAGCCAGAATGCTTTCGTGTCTGAATCGGAGTTGTCAAACATGAAGAAAAAAGCAATCTCACACCCGAATCGCGGTTTTTAAAAGCTTGTCGAAGCCACAGGATTAGTTTGTTGAGCACAGAGTACGGAGTACCAATGACCCGTTATCAGCGACGGAGGAGCACCACACGGCAGTGTATGCACACTATGATTTTGTGGAAAGATGGGGTAATTATTATTGTGGTCAATGCCGCGTCTATCTGTCCCGCTCCTGCGGACAAAATCCAAACGAGCGAGTTTCTAAATTAAGAAACATTTGATCAGCTCAATGCGCCGGCAAAATACTTGACTGGCGAAAGGGGTTTCTCAGGGGAAGCGTCCAACCATAGCGCATGACTACCTCAGCAAATTGAACAAAAAGAAAGCCATAATATGACATTATGTTATGCTTTTTCACCTACGCCTTTTGACTCATCTTTACCGTACAGATTTGTCCGCTTAACGAGACTTCGGCAGAATACGAGTCAGTCGCAGATTTAAGACTTTTCTTGCTTCTCTTTGGCTTGACTGGCAAATTTTTGTATGTCCTGTTGTATGGACATTCTGAAGGGACTGGCACTCCGAGTCCCAGGTGGACAGTGGTTTAGATTTCTGGTTAGATGATTGGTGAAATCGACGGCAAGGGGCTGTTTGAGTGTGAGAATTCTCAGTCCTCAGATGGTCTGTCAGGATGCATTTTCGAGACACTGAAGATCCATTTGCTGCCTCTAAAACTCAACAGTTGTATCAATATCAGAAGGTGTCACCTATGGATACTTATAACGATCACTGATGAATGGGTGCCGTTTATGTATATAAAATTTGTTCTTGTGCTTGTCCGTAGTTACATACAGGGAATGCAGGTTCGCACACCGGAGTAATACTCCGGCATGATCCTCGCGGTGATCATGAGGAGCAGGGGTGATAACCTAAACAGGGGAAGAGGCTCGATGAAGAGCGAGGGCCCAGACCTTTTGAAGCTCGCCAAGAGCAAAAGGCGCAACAGCACAATATTACGGAGGACTGTGGCGTCCTGTTCTTCTACCGGCAAGAAGCCACACGGGTCATTAAGAACCTTATATTAGACGACGTCCTCCATACGTACCCGTTGCATAATTTGGGAAAACGATTGCTGCACAAATAAGCAGGGCCTTTTTTCCCATGAAGGGATTCAGGAGGGCCCCATCCGAGACTCTTTACTCCTTAACACAATATATGATTGTTTTGCTGTGCCCCGTACCCAAAAATCATTTTGAAGATCAGAAGTGTTGAGTTGCAACGACGGCTCTCCGGCCTCAATTTTAAGCCCTTGACACCTCCAATAAGAGTGCGAATATCAACACGGGGTTGTTGCCTCAATCCCGGCATTTGTCCATCACTGCCTTTGTGTAACTGTGACTAGGCATCCCATTCGCAGAACCTGTCTTCACGACGAGCTTTCGATTTCTGCGATTGGGGGTGCCTTGAGCTATCCCTGTTGCCCCCAAATGAAACTATCGACACTTTACATAATAAAGATTGGTGCCAAGTCTATTTTAGGTTTTTAGGTTTTTCTTTGGCGCTTCCAAAGCCGAGGGATTAAAAGCAACTTTCGAAGTTATGGGTCGCGGTACCCTAGCGGTAATTTTGATGTCGGCATGTTGAAGAAATATTTATCCTTTTCAATCGATACATCTTTTTAGAGGCTGAAGTACTGCTTTAATAGAAATAGCTCATAAAGGCCTTCTTTTGATGGAATGTACGTATTCAGCACTTTCAGTATTTTGCGGAGACGCATTTGAAGGATTGGATGCTGCAACAGTCTGTCCGAAAATAGTACCCAACGACGATTCACGAATATCTGGGCTGGGAAGGCGTGGTGTTATTTGGGTGCCGAGAAAAGTTAGGCTTAAGCTTAAGCTTCATAAATGTGGAGAAGAACGCATCTGTCCGTATCAAGCGAACGAATAGACAGAAAAGACTTGCCGCCACGCCGAGCTCGGGGGAGAGAAGGCAGGTAAGTGGATGAACTTTACGCACGCCTCAGCAACTTGAAGCCACTTTAACAATTGTACTCTGTGACTGTAGAATTACGTGCCTTCTCTGCGGAATTTAGGAGGTGAAAACCGAGATTGAGAGGGCTTCTCTGAGCGAAACATTGGTGTGTATATTAGGTTCAGCATTTTCCGCCCTGGACGATGCACCGTTCCGCTAGCTTCCTAAGTTACTTTTGGCAGTTGTTATGCACATACATACATACGAAGTAGGTCTCAGCGCTGTAATGATTTTAATGGCCTAAATCGCAAAGGAGTTTGGGACAAAATTGGGGAGGGACACAATCCAAGGCTGCTGCAATCATCAAGATGTTGTTACAAGCCGCCTTTTCTTCCGTCTTCGGCGAAGGGTATCGTGCCACTCTCTATGAACAAATGTCTTCTATTCCAGTTAGGTTGCCCAGCAACTCGTTGTACTCACCTCGGTGTTAAAGAAAACGAGGTGGATTCGAATCCAACCTTGGCAAGTCTTAGCACCGCGAATCCTTTTGGCCATTGCTGACGGCATATGGGAGGCGCATTCTCAAAAGTCCTGGCACGGACGGAGTATCTGCAAGCTTAAACCAATGCTGACCAAGACATGTGTGAGTTATATTCCGTAGACGGCCCATTTTTGAGCAGCCACTGTTTCTAATATTCACATTTGCTTGCGTGATATTGCAACTGAGAATAGCTTTTGACTGCTGCCCCTTCCTTTCCATACCGTCACTTGCTAGGTTCATATTCACTCCGTCGCCCTTTGATGCTCCTGTCCAACGCAACGGCATGGATGGCATGTCAACCATAATTCAGAGGTTAATCTTACACGGTGGATACTAGCGCCATACGCTGCGGTTAGAGTTTGGAGCTAGTGTGATTGGATGGCCAGTACTGTAAAGTATACGGTAATGGTACTTCACGTGGCATTGCTTCCGCTGACCAAAAAGAGCAAGCCTTATCTCTCCTCCTCCTCTCACTCTTCACCTCTGCAGATGACTTCCGTTGCGCTGAATTCCATCTTCTCCTCTTCATCTTCATTGCGTTATGCCACTGCTTCTTCACAGACTCGAGCTCAATCGTTGTTCGGAACCCACGGTTTTTCTCCCTGCCACGATCTAGACTTCGGGCAACCATTCTCACGCTTGGTACTGCACACCAAACAAGAAGTGAGATTTGACATAGCTATCCCGCACGTTTCCACAACAAACACAGTTTCCAACTGGTGAGTTTTCTATTGAGCATGCATTTGGTTTCGGAAGCATTTATTATTACTGTCATTTCTTTGTTTTGAAGCTTCGAGCTTCGAAACGTCTTTTACACTGGTCATTTGTGCGCCCTCTGCATGTCTTTCACGACATCTCCATTCTCAGAATGATTACATCTCGTTTCGTTTTCAACCCCCACTTTCCCTGAAGCTGACATTCCTAGCGTTCTAGAAATTGATGGTCAATATCAAAAAACTCTCCATTAAACCTCAGCCAGATCTATGAACGTTCAGTCTGTGCGGGGTTGATCAAAACCCACGGTGGATTCCAAAGCAGATTATTACTCGATTGAAATAAAAACATTTAAAATGGAAACGTATCATGGCCACGTCCGCACTCCGGCGGACGCGATCGTCCTTTTTGAGGCATGCCGGCTTGGTCTTTTACCCCGGGTTCAAAGAAGGTTATCCGAAAAGGAACGACAGTCTATCAAATCGGGATCCGTGTTTGTCTGGGACGAGAGGGAAGCTGGAATGAGGCGGTGGACAGATGGGAAATCATGGAGTGCCAGCAGGGTATCCGGAAGTTTTTTAACATACAGGGAGATGGAGGGCAAACGAGGAGGTGCTCATGCCTCGTCGAGAGCAGGCAAAACCCCAGAGAGCAACAGAGGAAGCGATGAAGATCAGGGAGATGGTGGCGAAGAAGGCCCTGATGGGTATCGTTATAAACCCGATGGATTAATGAAACAGTCGTTCAGCATCACGACTTCCACAGGCCAGCACCTGCATCTGATCAGTTACTATGCTCGATCACATCCAAACGCTCCGGGCTTAAACCAACCCTCGAGTGATCCAGCTCTGCGCCAGATACGCCCTCAAAAGGGTTTGTACCCAGAATCGAGTGTGAACGACCAGCAAAATCTACCAGTCGTGACTCGTGGGCCGATGGGTGGCGCTGCCCTAGCTGTTCCACCTCCGATGGCCTATGGCCGTGGTCCTCCTCACCATCCATATGCCTCTTCGCCCTACGCTTGGTCTCCGGCTCCTCTACTTGGCCCGTCGCACGTTTCCGTCATACCATACGTTGCGAATTATTTGCCCTCATTAGGCGCTAATGGACATCCACATTTCTCTTATGGTCACCACCCAGTTTACAGTCATCCTCCCTCGGGCTACCCCTCCCCGTATGATAGAATGATTCATCCGGCAGAACAGGCAGCTATGCCGCCACACTACCACCCCAACGGTGGTCCACCAATGCATGCTCACGCAGTCCCTTATTATGGTCAAGGCCATTCGCCAGTCATTTCCCACTACGATCCGATCAATTCTCACTATCGAACTCCCCTTCCTGCTACGCCACCTGCTGAACCTGACTCGCGTATTGAAACCTCGAGAGTTGAGCATTATCAGGATACAAGAATTGACCCACAACAGATCCAAACTCCTATGAAGCCTGCAGCAGCCAGATCACCGATAAATGGTGCCCGTAAAGTTTCAGAACCGACGTCTTCAGCGAATGTTGTTCCCAGTATCAACTCACTTGTGAATTCAGTACAAGCACCTAGTGCACCATCGACGGTTCCTACGTCTAGTGCCGAGGTTCCCAAGAACGAATTTGGCACACCCACAAAAGGCGTTAATGGACAGTCTTCAACAGTTGATGGACCAAAGGATATACCCAGTGATAAGATCGGATTTGGTGAAGATATGAGAGCTCTCAGGCAACTGGACCGGGTCTTTTCAGCATGAGTGAAAGTCCAACCAGTCGAGTGACCTTTTTGAGAACATTTGTTATATGGAGACTTCTTCTCTTTCTTCCTCCAGTTTTACATTGTATACCCTTATGTACTGCTTTTCCCTTTTCTCCTATTGACCACTTTTATTTGCTCTCAATCTGTTTAGCGATTTCCTTCGGGCTTGTTAAGCATTTCAAGGGTCGGATCGGTCGCGCATAAGCTGCCTTCTTTTCCTTTCTTTATTTGTTCTCACGGCATTTATTCAAATGGTTCGACAGGCGCTCTGGTGGCAAGAGGGATCAAAAATGGATCTGAATGGACTGTGTCCACATCTTTTATAGGCGCTTCCAGGTTTCCAAGTTTTCGTCGCGTGTCTCTAGGCGCAAAAAATGTATCACTTATCCCCAAGATGCGAGGATGATTTTCTTGCCTTTACTGTGGCTAATGCTACGTGGTTGCTCATTCTACCGTTGTTTGTAAGATTGCAGTGTGGTTGGCGAGGCTGTTAGAATGTATGGCGAACTATGGATGAATTTTTATCAAAATTCCTTGGGCCCTGAATTTTCCTCCCGATGACATAGCGGCTATTCGGCAGAGTATTTCTGGATTGCGCCCGTGGCCTTTACACCTACCTTGCTGTATATATCACGCCTGGGCGTTGAGGCAGGTCAGACAATCCATGTTCGTAAGTTCATACAACCATCATAAATATGAGAAAATGTATGGACGAACGGAAGTGCGTTCTCCATCAGCAAATACAGCATGATGCTAATAATCCTTGTGCCTAGTTTGTTCTTAAATTCAAGTATACCTTTGATCCTTGATGCTGATCATCCGGACAGGGTCGCACATGGTATATCACAGTAGAATCAACTGCGTCAGGCTTCCCCTTATCATGACAGGGGACTGAGAGGTGTCTGTCAGGGGCCTGGTGAACCATGCTACATGCTTTGTTCTTAGATGCTTGTTTTTCGAAGGCACGGAGCAGGGATGATAAACCTAGGCTGGTTCTTTCGTATATTGTGTGCCTTGGCCGGAGAAAATTGAAAGCCATGCAGTGGGGGTTCCTTGAAATCAGGCAACTGAAAAAAGTTCCTACGGGGTATTGATATCAATAATATACTATCTTCAATCATTGAGAGTCAAGGAGAGGGGAGAATTGTGAGGAAATGCTTCCCTGAAACTCCATCAGCAATCAGACATATCAATAGACTTACTGTGTTTCCGATATACACATGTGATAAATATGAGGAGCCTTGAAAATGCTTGGATAAAATCTTAATTCTGTCACTCTGCGTGACATTTCTACTGAAGCTGTCGATCAATTATCATTTCCGATTTTTGCCCCTGCTCAGCTCACACTACCTTGGCTCTGCACCCTGGTTGTTTTTAATGACTTCCAAGAACAATCCCTTAACTTGAGGACAAGCTCTTGGAAGAGGAACAAATAGCTTCTGGACCAATGCTACCTGGAAGAGACCCCTAAGACTTTCAGAATTAGATGGATTTAGCAGGAAGTGTTTAAATGTTCCACTTTACTTAACTATCTCTAGAATATGTTTCTTGATCTGGCTCTGTTTAAAAGATGACCAGTCTCCATCCCCTGCAGCTGGATCGTATAGAGAAGATATAAAACCATCTGAGGTCATAACATCTTGAAACTTGATACCATGACAGTACTTGTGTCTGGAGTATATACAGCTTCTGTTAATTAAGCTGTGGTCTGCAAATACACTGGAGCAGTGGAGCATTCTGTCAATATAGTTCCATATATCATCTCACTACTCTTCTGAGCTGCAAATTGATAGCTCTCCACTTTGTTTGACAAGCACTGATACGAAGAGAGCTTCACTTATAATAGATACATTTGAAGAGCCAGAACAAAGATCTGTTTCATGTTCTCATAGATGTTACAGACACATGTTTGTGACTTGTCATGCCACTGCTTATAGTTGCTGTATATCTCAGTTTACAACCACTCAAAACGGCAAACTAGATAAACAATGAACTGAAAAGAAAATCGCCAAATATACAGAGAAGTTAACCAAATACGCAACCCCTTGTCAACTCCAATCACCTACAGTGCACCTATTTTGATCACATTTGAGTGTTTCATATATCATCCATTGAAATGGCCAGTTAAAACATTCCACCTCTTTCCAAAACTGCATAGTTGGATGACAAATTCTTAGACTCAAATGTCCAACATACTTTTCACTCTTTGAGCCCTGACTTGGGAAGTAAGCGTCTCTCCAGAAAACGCCGTGATTTGACTGTTTGCACGACTTAGAACTGGTGTAGCTTCATGGTCCGGATTCAGCGTGCTGTTGCCAGGCAGAGGCTCCGGTCTGCTCTGCTCTTCGTCTGAAATGGCGAATCTGTCTTTTCGTGGCCACTCGAAATCCTCCGTAGGCTCTATTACTGGAGGTTGTTCCGGTGGATCCTTGTCTCTATACTTGGTAGGATTGAGGACACCAAGTTCAACCATCTTTTGAAGATTGGCTTTAGTGGCTTCACCACCACCAACCTCCGCAACAAGAGTCCGCAATCTTGCATCCGGGTCTAAGCCGGCGGTGCTGGGAGCGTAGTCAGACCTCGAGCGATTCCACCAGTGGGGTTTCCTGTTCTTCCGACCGATTCCTAACGTTTCATCGGCCACGCGGCCACGTTCCACACGCTGACGGATAAGTTCTCTATCTTCATTAGGGTCAAAACAAGCAAAGATGTTGAAAATTATGAGAATAAGCAACACAGGGGCATAGCCGAGACCATATAACCACCCCGAGTTTACGTTGTACTTCAACGGGGACACTGCCCAGTGAAAAGCCGAGGCGATGTCGTACCCAACACGAAGGGAAACAAGCGGGATTGTAAGAATGAATTTGAATGGTACAACTGTCAGGTAAAACGCAATCCACTTCCGTCCTTGTGGACGGCGTTTATACCTGTATACGCTGTGGCCCACGCTGTAACATATTAAACACACGCAGACAACCGCAAGGATACCTGCAGATTTGAAACGGCCGTCGGTCGCAGTTGGTTTCGCCATATTCTCCTGTTGCTCGTCACTTCGCTGCTTCTGCACGTTCGTCCACGACCTCGGGATGGTTAGGAAAAAATTCATGAACCCGAACAGGTAGAATATCAGCGGTAGATAGAGCTCCTGCTTCTCCCGAGTTGTCTCAACAGCGAATGCAAAATTATCACGATCGTGGATCTGGCGTTCCTGCCATGAGCCCCTAAACGATGATTAGTTAATTGACTGACTTTTGAAAGTTCATCTCAACGAACGACCTTACCAATGCCTAGCACCTTCCCATACCGCAGCCAGCACTGCTGGAAGTGTCAAATAGTAGAAAAGGCTTTGCAGAATGATCGCAAGGCCCTGCAGATAGTCCCGGTCGACATCAATGCTCATAAAGCAACTGATCGTTCCACATGTGCCAACGACGAGCATCCAGTACCATTGCCATCTCCGTCCGACCAGACTCCATCTCTTATCCACAGGCAAGTATCTCCAACCATGTTTCCGAAGACTAATCAGCGAGAATAGAATGGTGAGAGCGAACATTGAAGCAAACGCGATTCCGACACTACCACGAGTTCCGATCGCATCGATCGGAGAGTAACAAGATGTACCGTTGATAAAGGTTCCATTTGAAAACATAATCGGTTTGTACATCTGAAAAGCTAGCCAGCAGTTCGACCCGTTTGACAGCGTTCCGTTGGAATAAAGTGTGTAGTTGAAATGGCTCAGCGCCGTGCGATTGAAATGGATGCCATTGATAACGGTATCCGTAACATTGTCCCCGTTTTCAGGGAACTGCAACAGCTCCCTCATCTCGATGAAAGTCATGGCGGATGGAGAGCGATGAATTTGCTGCAACGGCGACTCGGGAGAATGCTTCAAAAACCCCGGCGGGGTGGGCAGGGCGAAGGACCGTCAGATTAATGCGGTCCAGCTATCATGCCGAAGGATAAAGGTCAAATGACTCCGTGAGAGGGTTCAAAACAGAGCTGCTCCTCGCAGAGGCTATAGAGAGGTGAAGTGAAAATTGACTTGAAGGTGGAAGATCGGCCCAACACGGTTCGGTCGGAATCGACGTCATTGGTTCGGCTCGGTGGACCGCGTCCTCTTGCCGATTCGCCTAAAGTTGCATCCATCTTTAACTGGCTGACTAAGCAGAAAACATCGGTTCGTTTGTTCCGTTGATATTGATAGAAGCTCCAAGTTCTATTATTGTCGATATGGATTGAAATCTGAAAATAGGTGGGGAATCAAGGTGTAATCATTGAACTAATGGTTTGGATATTGATTAGAGCCGAATTCCTTCTAAAATCGATCGATTAAGACATACATTCAGTGAATTCCGCAGCCTGGTTGCGAACTCTGAGATCTCATAAAAGAGGAATAGCTTTGGAGTTTGTAGCTGGATATGTGTCTGATGCGAACCAAAGAAGCTACCACCATTGGCATCAGTACGACCTCGTATTTTTAAGACTCATTTTTCTGGATTGAAGTTTCACCGGCAGATGGGCTTGCTGTATTTTTGATCTTGCTGTCCGTTCAAGCCATAAGTTGGGTTGTTGCTAGCAATTCTTTTGCTCCTAGCTCTTCTTGAGGGGAGTAGTCCGAGGGATTGGCATGATGACAGGAAAGGAAGAGGTAATCGGTATTTCCAGTGCACTCGTGTGGAGTTGTAAATCCGATTCTTGGTCAATAAAGTGCAATCCATGCTTTCGTCCCAAAATCCTTATGCTCAGATCTTGGAGGGATTGCTAACCGCATTCACCAGGGCCTCTCAATTCTCGAGTCCTGGAGTGAGGCGATGCTGAATGGTGCACGCTTCTCACTAGAGTCTATAGTTATCTTTAATACCCGAGCTTGAGGCATGTCACAAAATTTAAATGAAGCAAATCAATCAAGGGAAATGGCCAAAAGCAGGCCAGATGACCATAAAACAGTCTTATTAAGCCATGGACAGATTAACGACAGATGTACTCTTTAGGTGGAAGAGAATCAAGCATGAGACTTGAACAGCATATATTGAACTTTATATGACTTTCTTTGTTATAGATCGCATTTGCTTTCTGCAGGAGTTCTCTGATCTGATGCAAGACACATTTCATGCAAGCTGTCTAAGGAGAAATGTAGAGAACAGAACTGTTACGGAGCTTTGTGTTGCACATACAAAGCAAAAGGTTGCTTGCAGTAGTAGTACATACAGTCTCAACAGTACCAAGCAAGTAATAAAATATTATCCAGACACTTAGGGAGCCTCTGAGTCTCTGACTCAGTAGCCGAACTCCTGTATCACAGGAGCTGCGAAACGAAAAACAACAGCAGCTATTGTTGTCAAGGGCAAAATGAAAGGATGATTGTTCCCTTATGGCATCAAGCCGGCCAAGCATAGAATCTTTTTGCTAGTGGGTATAGATGACAGGAGGCTCTAGCTGAAAATGCAATATGAGTACTCCGTAGTGGCAAAGAAAGGAAGAAGTCATCCCCAAATCACCCCCCTTGAAGCTAAAAGTCGGAACGATTGCCCAAGAATAGCGCCAAGCCGGGTAAGGGGGAACCTCAAGAACTTTAATTTTAGTTGGTTGAGATTAGAATTCCCCCAGAATTAGTCAAGGCTTCTTCCCTGGCTGCCAACATTGAGCCATACCACCACGGCAGCCCGGTGTGTCAACATCCTGTTACCTGCATTATTGGTTTCCTGGCTAATTCAGGCAGTTCTTGACGTGACTACCGGGGGCCAAAAATCGTTTAACCCAGCCGGAAGAGCTAGCAGGAGATTCCTCGTCGCATGAAGCTCCCGCTAATTTCAAGGCTGCTTCATGGCTGGAAGCCACTATGTCTCAATCTGGCAAGTGCATTCATGTACTCTGTACTCCGTACTTGATAGACTTTTTGGTGTAGTTATACCCTACACTCTGTGTATGGTGACATGTGTCTCTTTGCCCCTTGATTGTTATCTATTCTAGCTGACTGCTAGGCCGGATGCTGAAAACCGTTGTCTGAATAAAGAGCCAGCCTTTCATGCCTGGTGCTCTGCATGTGTGGAAGCGAAGATGGGATAATAGATTGCCAACATGTGGTAGGTAGGCATGTATGTTATACACATCCTTGGCTGTGAAAGTTGCACCATAAGTCAATGACACAAGTCATTTCTAATAAATAGAATTAACAGATATTGTAAAACCAGAATATCAAAGGTCAAAGGGTATATGTGTCATTGAGAAAGAGAAAATCCGAAATAGCTGTCACAGTAAACACCGGATAAGATTATATGAAAAGTAGACTGCAATTTTTTCAACTGCCTCGAAATCCGGAAAAGAAGAGCAGCACATATTCATCCTCAGATGACTTTCAATGCAACATAAAGCCAACAACGCCGGATCAACATTTGAGAGAACTCAAACAATACGCTGGCAGTGAACCGCGAAGTTAAATGAAAAATCATGCAAGAAATATTAGCGAAAGGGATTTACCGTGAATAATCGGTAACACAGAAGCCATAGAAACGAAGGGTTGATTCAATCCAGTACGAATTGAGAAAGGAATTTCAGGCAATGTAGCGTGTTTGACGCTCAATACTCCCCAACTCCGACAAATGCTGAAAGAACGCGAAGACAATCAAACCAGCTGAAAGCAACAACTCCTAAAGAAACAAAACAGCTGCCGCTGTAGCAATCAAAGTAGTATAAAAGATGATATCCGAGCGCCATCCCCCGAGGACGAACAGAGCTGGAGTTGTGGAAGTCGTCGTTACGTTATTAGAAAGTCCATTTCCATGTCATCAATGATCCTTTCCCAATCCCAGCTTTGATCAGGATTGGTATCCATAACATCCCATACTCTTTCCACGATACGGAGCGAGGGCTCAATGTTCCGTAGGCTAGAGTAGACCTGAAGACTTTCGAACCCTTTTCTGATGCGATCCCGTTGGTGAGTCTCAAAGGCCGAGCAGCCAAGAAGAAACAATGGCATCAATAACATGCTGTAAGCGCCCGCATTTACAGGTAACTGGTCGAGGAAGAAAAGCGCGTCGTCTACAACCTGAGACATTTTCTCGTTGGGTCGGGAGGGCCGAATGGTGCGATAAAGATAGACCCATGTTGATTGGCGATACAACTGAGCTGCAAACCAGTTTTGATGTTCAGGTGGGTACGTTGGTTCCCATGCTCGGATCCGGGAGTCAATCGCCACTGCTTCACTCAGAGTTTGGTAGTCCACGGCAGGGTCAAGCCTCTCATCAATACGTTGTCGGACCTTATCCCGAATCACCGTGATTTCAGAGATGTAAAGGAATAACCCATCAAAGATACCCAAAAGAGCACCGGCTTGCGCATGTGGTACAAAATCCGGGAGACGGAGATCTCCTGTGAGACAAATAGGGCGGCGATCCAGCGTGGTCAAAGAGCTGGAAACATCATGGTATTGGAAGAACTCGACAATAAACTGCCTGAACTTCTCATTCTTTGGACGCTGAGTGACAAGCAGATATCTGGCAGCATCCATGTGAGATCGATATTCGCCCTTTGTTTCTCCTTCACATATTGTATTCAGACATAACGCAATTGTGGATGCGATCATCGGGTCCTCAACAAGAAAATCTGTGTCTTCACCGGTGCCAGAAGCTCGGGAAGCGATTGTGTTTCTCAAGTCTGTGATGGCACGGTCGAAATGATAATGTTTACGTTCTTCGAAACGAGGCTCGGGGTTGCGCGAGGAAAGATGTGAGCCAGCAAGACACATCAAAGAATGCATCAAGCCCGTATGCTGTGTGGCCATTGGCAGCAGAATTTCCTTAAACGGGTTTGAATCGTCGTTGATCAATGTAAGCACTCGACTGAAATCATATACGAAATGATCTAGAAAGCGTCGATCAACATCTGTCTCAATCCCATCGATTAAAATCGGAAGGCCGCGTGAGACCAGTGCCATAGAACTTCGGCGTGCCGCTAGATCATAGTACATTGTAAGCGATCGCGATCAGTAACAACAGAGGGTATGGGAATTTGTATACCTTCTTCCATCTTTTGCCTTCCGCTTTTCCATATTTCTTTAACGGGGTATCCCTCGCACACCACTGAATTCTTCTGGCAGTTCAAGCATGACGGTTTAGTCTCGTCACATTTCTTCTTCCTCCGCCGACAAGTAACGCAGCCGGTTTTTGATCTTCCCTTGGTAATTTTGGACTGACCGGGCACGGGAAGTGGGTATTTCCGAGGTCTACCACGTTTTCTCGGTCCAGTGACCGGTATTGACGCATATTCATTCTTTGTAACCGTATCAACCTGAGTCTGATTGCTGATCTGCGCCTGGATAGATTCTATCGCAAAGGCTTCATCGTCATCAATTTCCTCGATCTTCGGAACTATATCGTCCGAGCTTGGGGACGAAAGCATCTGGAAGCCAAAAGCGAGAGGGCTCGAAGGCGACGGGGTTCCCATGTAGCTGGATGCTGTGACGCTTTCGCGGAGCTCATGGCGCTGTGTCTGCTGCCCGCTAAGGCTCGGAGCTGGCTCTGATGATCGGAAATTAGGATTTCTGGGTTTATCGTCTGAGGGAGCAATGGTGAGACGTGAGAAGCTTTCATTGGCATAAGAGGTGGAAGGAGATTCGAGAGTCGGAGAGGGAGACGCAGTCAGCTCCGAACTTGCATCTGTAAGATCCGTGTCGGAGTCAGGATGGTTAGTTACATTGCGATTGAGATGGCTTTTGTCGTCGAAGTTCGAAGGAATTTGATGACTCTTGACCGTCGAGGTTCTTTGTGTGAACAACATAGACTCTTTCCGACACCCAAAACCTGACTGACTCTCTGTGCTTTTTTTTTGATTTTTTGAAGAATACGAAGAAGCGATCCAAAGACAAACCACCCAAGGAATGTTAGTTTCACAGACGACTTTATTCCTGGCAGAGATCGGTCTATTATATAAGGAGCTGGGCGTTCGAGGTGCGACGAGTTGCACTAGCAAGGGTGGTGTGATCAGCCAATGGAGACCATGTCCCCTCATTCCCTGGGCGCCCCTTGTCAAGTTACTGAGCAGATGTATCTATGTAGTTATGTATGTATGTACACAGTAGCACAGAATGAAGGTCGGGAAGACTGGCGAACAAGGCAGTTCGTCTCTGAAAGTCCTTGTCGAAACCGAAGGCTCCCGGACCACAGGCCCTTCAATTCCTATCCTGGCTCCAGTTCAATCGGCATCTCGAGCTTGTATGTACATAGGTGTATACATGCCTTCTGAGTTTGCCAAACCGCGAGCTGGGGCAACGCGGGTTGCAGGACTGTGCGCTTGTGCGGGGATACGAAATGAGCTAACTGAGAGATTAGCAGCATCTTTTAATGGACTAGGAAAGCCAATAGCGCACTTGTCTTTCGCGTACGGGGTATGGAGTACATCGTCCTCGCCGACCATAGAGTTACATACGACAGACGATGGTTACTAACGCTGGGGACTGTATACTATAGTTACTGTGGTCGTGGCTACTCGAGAAAACAGACAGCAACCATAGCACAAAACAAGGCATCCGTGCAACATCAGTCTCCTCATTGCAAGTTGTTCAGCACGTACTAAAGGCGTCCGCTGCATGTTCGCCCCCTTCTCAGGCTAAGTTTCTTCATGCTAATACTGCAAGGACGAAACCACGCAGTTGGACACTTGTCCTCAATTGAACCGATTCCCAGATTCTGAACAAGAATGGAAGTCCTCTTATCACGGCCACAGCCCGTGGTAATCTGCTGATGGAATCTTGGTTTGGACTGAGGGAATTTCAATAGAAGGATCCCCGGGGTTTATGCTCGATAATGAGACCGGATCTTTAGGCTAGGTCGAGATCGGCCGCTTTAACTTAGTGCCCTTTGTTGGGCATCGCTTGGTGGCCGTTTTGGGTCCCGCCTAGGCCCTTTAAGTTACTGTGTAAAAGGCTGCCAGCGGGGTTTGTGCTCTCCTTGGAATGAAAAGTCCAAAACCCCCACAACGAAAAGCTGAGGCCCGACCTGTTGCTTCTTCACTCACGCTCTCTCTGATCTAATTCCATGGAAGGCTGGCTGAAACAGTCTGGGGCGGTAGGCTTGGACGCCCTGGAGCTTGCCGATTTCCCGGTCATTGGGCGCGGTGTCAAAACGCTGCGGCATTTCAAGGAAGGAGAAAGGATTCTCACCATTCCATCTGACGTTCTCTGGACAGTCAAACACGCATATGCTGATTCTCTTCTTGGGCCAGCCCTTCACTCTGCGCGGCCGCCCTTGTCTGTTGACGACACCTTGGCTACTTATATTCTCTTTGTCCGATCGCGCGAGTCAGGATACGATGGCCTGCGAAGCCACTTGGCGGCGCTACCTAAGAGCTAACTACTCTTCAAGTATCTTCTTTACGGAGGATGAGTTGGAAGTTTGCGCTGGAACTTCACTGTACGCCATCACGAAGCAGCTGGGGCGATGCATCCAGGGCGATGCATCCAGGACGATTACAAGACCTTAGTCGTACAACTGCTTATCCGGCATCGAGATCTTTTTCCACTCAGCAAATTCACCATCGAAGATGTAGTATTATATGCGTGTGACGGATATTGTGAACTGACAACTAACGCTTCTTTCCATCCTTTTAGTACAAGTGGGCACTTTGCACCGTGTGGAGTCGCGCGATGGATTTTGTACTGCCTGGTGGAAAATCGATTCGACTTTTGGCACCCTTCGCGGATATGTTAAACCATTCACCCGACGTTAGGCAGTGTCACGCCTACGATCCCTTGTCTGGAAACCTCTCTATCCTTGCGGGGAAAGACTCCGAAGCCGGAGATCAGGTATGTTCGTCTTGCTTCCTGATGTTACCAATTTGTGCGCTTACCTGGGGAGTATTCTTGCAGGTGTTTATCTATTACGGGTCTATTCCAAATAATCGCCTTTTACGTCTCTATGGCTTCGTCATACCCAGTAATCCTAAAGACAACTATGAACTAGTTCTTGAAACGCCATTTTTTTGAGCAAAAGCGTAAGCTCTGGGAATCAGCTGGACTCGATTTGACCTCTACCATCTCCCTCACTCTCACTGATCCGCTCCCGAAAAATGTCCTTCAATACCTCCGTATTCAGCGATTAGACGAATCGGATCTCAACACCATAACGCTTCAGCAAATTGATCCTAAATACGAGAAAATCAGCGATTCGAACGAAGTGAAAGTTCTACAGTCTCTGATAGAATCGTTCTGCGATCTTCTAGATAGTTTCGGAACTCAACTGGAAGAGTTAGGAGAACGACTTGCGGAGGGCGTCTATCCTTCGGGAGGGCATGCATGGGCGGCGGCGCACGTTAGCTTGGGCGAACAGCGGGTGTTGAGATTTGCGAGAAAGAGAGCGGAGGATATGTTAGCGGCGGTGGAGAGCGGAAGTGGAAATGAGAAGGGTTCGTTATCGGCGCCGGCGGGATGCGCGAACTGCGGAAAGGACTCTGTGCGGTTGATGACGTGTGGGAGGTGCAAAGCAGCTATGTATTGCGGACGGACGTGTCAGGTCGCTCATTACGAAGAGCACAAGGCACAATGTCAACATACAGCTTCTAAGGATGGTTTTCAGACGAATGAAAAAAAAATAAAAGGGTTTGCAACCTTGTTCGTCAATTTACCCAAAAGTGCATATTCTTGCGCCGTGGCTCTGGCCGAAGCCATGCTCAGCAGGGAGGTCATGGACCTCAACTGCTCTGCTCCGTCCTTGGTTGTCAAGGCTACATACATAAGGCGAGGTCGGATTTCTCAATTATACAGCTGTACACAGTGCTTGTCGCATTCAGAAGGAGACAATATACAGTACTGGTTGGCAGTGGTGGTGATTTACCGTGGTAGAACTCATGAAGTAATGGGGCTGTGGACATACAGTTGAGTTATCACGGTTTCTGTGGGGCAGGGGCCTTAAATTGTCATGGGGCCCCAGAAAAGGGAAAGCCACCCGATTTCAATGTTCCTTGTCGAATGACAAGGCAGCGATGTGGACGGGTCTCCGCTCCTACCCGCGGGCCGCATTCCCCGGGACATGGGTTGGCTACCTACCTAAGCATCTGGGGTAGTTATCTTGAACGCCTGTCAACGCAAGATATTCCGTATACAGACGTACTATAAGGGGTACTACGGAGTACTCTTGCTTGCTATCGGGCAAATTATGCCGAAAGACGGCTTATAACTAGAAAACCAAGAAAAGGTTAACTAAGGCTTTCCTTACAAAACACAAAGCTGCTAGTTAGCGTACTCGTTCTCGTTTGCAATCCTTTCTTGACGACGACCTACCATGCAACTCAACAATCTCTAGGCCTGAATGACTAGATGGCCCTACGTCAAAACATCAACTGGCCAGTTGAACTTGGTCACTGGTTGCCCTTCCAAGAGATTGATGTTGGAGCATCACGACTGGATTCAAATTGGCAAGGGCATCCTTGTTGAACTACAGGGCTCCTTTGATGACTTGCAGCTATTCAATCGAATCGAGATGCTGCAAGCTGAATGACTCAGATGAAACGTGAGCTCATGCCTCAACGGTGTATCGGTCGTGATATCACAAGGTCCACGGATTTGCCTCTGTTTGTTTTACGTACGGGAGTACTCCGCACACATCGGGGAATATCTGTCGCATTTCGAGTTTGACAGACTAGACAGTCTGGGGGGTTATGCGTGGGAAATCCTCACTAAAGCTGAGGCCTGTTGAAATCCGTATGGACTGAATCGCCAGCCAGCCTCGCCCCAAACCAAAGAACAACCAGCTTTGCGATCCTGTGGAAAACTCACATGTTGACTGTTACCAGAGGCCAACCTCAGGCAGTCACTTTCTTGCAGCTATAATTGCATCATTAATAAAACAAAACAGATCTTCATCTCAACCGGAGAGGAAGTGTATGGAGAGTGCGCTAATATTTCTTTTCTGTTGATATCGAAAAGAAGTCCAACACCAGATATATCCAGCTAATACTACCTTTGCTGCTCCGAAGGTTAAACGGAGTGAGATGCCAAGTTGGCTTTCAAATTTGTTACAAATTGAACAGAACAGTGTCAAGTCACGGAGCTTAATAAGTGAAGATGCTTGATGCCAAAAACCATGAGTCTGATTGACTAAATCTATGAAATCTAGCAAATATATATACACGTAAACACGTGATATCTAACTACAAAAAGGGGCACGTGAGACATGTATGTGTCTCACATAAGCAAATGTAATGGCCAATAAGAGGCCATAATTGGTGTCAAACAGAGCAAACAAGAGTCAGCAAAGACACCATTGAATTTCAGATGAAAATAGTGTATCAATAGCATAGAATCTATATATAGAATTCAGAATTCTTGACACATTTCTTCAGCTTTCACAGTTGAGTGTGAAGCTGATATCATATTTATTTTCTATTTAGAAATTCTTCTGAGCTTTCAAGAGATGCCCAATATCTTTTAATCCAATTATTTGAACAAATTCATCACATTTCTGCTGTTCTAAGTGTTTAGTAAGACTATTCACCATCATTCAATCAGTAGAAATTCAGGAAACTACTATACACTTAGCTTGAATCTTCTGATGAAGTCAGTATTGCTGTATATTAACATGACAGAATCTTGTATTAATTACTGGATTTTTTTTATTAACAATACTGATGATCTGCTTATTATTGCATTTAATATGAAAAAACTTATCAGAATTGAACTGTAATTAACT